>PVKV010024908.1:0-30541 GCA_004027835.1 Alouatta palliata | reverse complement strand
CTGGAGTGCAATGGCGCGATCTCGGCTCACCGCAACCTCCGCCTCCTGGGTTCAAGCAATTCTCCTGCCTCAGCCTCCCAAGTAGCTGGGACTACAGGCACGTGCCACCATGCCCAGCTAATTTTTGTATTTTTAGTAGAGACGGGGTTTCACCATGTTGACCAGGATGGTCTCGATCTCTTGACCTCGTGATCCACTCACCTCGGCCTCCCAAAGTGCTGGGATTACAGGCGTGAGCCACCGCGCCCGGCCGAATTTGGTAACTCTTAATTCTCAGTATTGTATGTGGATGCTCATGTACAGTTTCAGGACAGTAAACTATTATTCTCTAGAGGGATTGTTGGCCTCCTGGTTCAAAATGCTCCCCATGTTATGTGTGGTGTGTTATATGTCAGTTATTACTGTTCATCAGTTATTCCTGGGTAATGCTGTTAAGAAAATGCTGGCACTTCAAGGGGTTTGAGGAAGTGTTGAGGAGCGCAGTTATTTAATATGTGCAAAATTTTAGTTTAGGTAGAAAGTTGATGAAATCATGGACCTAAAGTGAAAAATTGAGCTTATTAGAACACCTATTAGAGATCAGACAATTTCTAGTGTAGTGTCTGACATATAATAGTTATGTAATAAATATTTGGTGTGTGGGATGAGAGGGAAGGCAAGAGAAGGAGGACTGTTGTGAGTAGCTACTCATTTAAGTTGTGAATACAGCCAAGCTGGTGGTTCCATAGATTGTTTTTCTCTATGTTGAGGCTTTAAATGGTATCTTTAATAGTTACTGCTACCTTTCAGATGTATGCAACTGGACAGAAAGTAGACTAGGGGAAGAAGAGTACATCTGTTTTCCCTAAAGAACGAGGGCCCCCAGCCCTAGCCATGGAACTGGTACCTGTCCATAGCCCATTGGGAATTGGACCACACAGCAGGAAGTGAGCATCAGGCTATTGAGCATTAAGGCATGAGCTCTGGCTCCTGTCAGATCAGCAGCAGCATTAGATTCTCATAGAAGTGCTAACCCTGTTGTAAACTGTGCAATCAAGGGACCTAGGTTGCATGCTCCCAGGAGAATCTAATGCCTGGTGATTTGAGGTAGAACAGATTCATCCCGAAACCATCTCCCTCCCATCCCTGGGTCTGTGGAAAAATTGTATTCCATGAAACCAGTGCCTGGTGCCAAAATGGTTGGGGACCATTGACATACAAGAAGAGTAATTGAAAAAACAGAAATAGCAATACAAAATTGCAGTCTGAATTTGTGCATGCTGCTTCACCTCCCTGTGCCTCAATTTCCTTACCTGTAAAATAGGGTTACTAATGTATATTTCATTGGGGTTTTTTTGGTAGGAGTAAATGAGGTAATTGGTGAAAAGGAGTTTAGATATGGCAGTTCCTGGAACATCCTAAGTATCCACTGGAATGTTAGCTCTTCAAACTGGTGGTTGTATTTCATACAGATTGAGTATCCCTTATCTGAAGTGCTTGGGACAGAAGTGTTTTGGATTTGGGATAATTTTGGATTTTGGAATATCTGCATTATACTTACAAGTTGAGTATCCCAAATCTGAAATACTGCGGTGAGCATTTCTTTGGAGCATCATGTTGGTGTTCAAAATGTTAGAGCATTTTGGATTTTGGATTTTCAGATGTGTGTTTCTCAACCTGTATGGTTAAGGCTGAGAGAATAGATCTAATCAGCAGTCAGCAGAGCAAATACTGTGTAGAGGAAAGAGGAGCATTTTCTTTAGGAAGACTATGGGGTCTTTTGAAGAGATGAGATAGCTTGTATTTAATTCACCTGAAAGTCATTAGCTAGTAAAAAGAAAGAAATTCCGGGAATTGTAGCAGAGAGCTGGAAATTCAGCGCCTTCCATGCAGATCTGCCTTGAAATTCCAGGGAAATCAGAACAGGAACCTCTTCATTTCTTTATTTCCCTGCACTGCAAAGTAGTTATTTTCTGATTTTAGTAAAATAATTCAAGGTTCAGGGAGACATCCTGAGGTGATACAGTGTAGGAAAGCATTTCATAAAGATAGGATGGAAGATGTGAGCATAGCAATGTAAATTGGACATTTTGTTCATCCTGTGGGCTTCCTAGAATTAGCTGTGATCCACAGGACTGTCTTGTCCATCCTGGTGTTCTGTCAGAATCAGGAGCAGCTCACTGTGAGAAAACCCATCTGAGGAAAACAGGAATGAGCTGATGGTCACTGTATCCCAAAATGACACACCAGTTAGGTAGCCCTTGGGTGTGAACTTCCTTAAAATATTTAAGGAAAGAGACTGCTGTTAACATACTCAGAGAACAATTACATGTTGTTTACCATACGATAAAGAGAAGAAATAAAACTGTAGACTTACTTCTAGGAGCTTAGATAAGTTGAAATATGGGGGAACTAAGTGATATGGTATGATAACATAAATCATTTGGAAGTTGAAAGTTTTGGTAGAGCTAAGAAAGGCCTTGAGTCCCATCCAGTCTCAATCCTGTACCTTAAAAGTTGGGAAGCTGAAGCTGAAAGATGGGCTGTGATTTCCCCCAAAGTTACATTGCAAAATAAAAGTCTTGTCTGGATATCTGACTACTTTCTACTCTAAGACATTTTCTGTCTTTAAGATAACCAGATATGTATCTGAGGGTAGAACATACCTCTTTTGTACTATACCTTTAAAGTTTTTGTTTATGTATGGTTTATGCACACTTCTGTAAGGGTTGCCCTCAAAATGGAAAAGATTCAATTAGGCAGGAATATCAGGTGTTGAAGTCATTTTATCCTAGAGTTATGAAATCTCATATTAGTCAGCTGGGCATATCCTCTTCATGGCCTTTTTCTGATGTTCCCATCTGTTGTCTCATTGCTGGTTGTGTCCATGTGAGATGGAAAAGGACCACTGGACTCTTAGCCCAGGAATCACAGAGCTGTTCTAAGTGGCAGTTGGTGGTTCCTTGGACCACTGAGCTCGTCATAGATCTGCTAATCTGGGGATAGGAACATATGAGTTGTCATCATTATTGTCATTCTCATCATCCTAACAGGCATTATTAATATTATTTACTTGTGCTTTAGAATTTACAAAGTATGTTCATATGTCATCTGACTTTGATATAACAACTATCATTTAAAGCAGATGTTATTAACCTAGCATAAAAGATGTGAGAAGCCTGAAGTGTTAGAGCCAGAGAAAAGGCGAGATTAAACCTAAATCTTGTGAATTTGAAAGCTTTATTCCTTCCAAAATAAAGATAGGCATATCTTTCTACTGGAAACTTTACAGACTGGCATAACTAAGAATAAAAAGAGCAGGTGATATAATGATTGATTATGCCATTATTGATAATTACTGATCTGTTGCATAGTAATGGACAGCTTGACTGGATGGGTGATCCAGCCTGTGTGTCTCTTGAGTGTATTTGGAACATCAACCAGGAAGGCCTTTTAAAGAAGATGATACTTGGAGAAGTTTTTAGATGTTTGAAAAGAAGCAGGGGCCAGGTGTGGTGGCTCATGCCTGTAATCCCAGCACCTTTGGGAGACCGAGGATTATAGGAGTTTACCGATCCTCCAGTGGGGAGGATCACTTGAGGCCAGGAGTTTGAGACCAGCCTGGGCAACATAGCAAGACTCCATCCCTACAGAAAAATGAAAACATTAGCCAATCATGGTGGTGTGTACCTGTAGTCCCAGCTACATGGGATGCTGTGGCAGGTGGATCGCTTGAGCCCAGGAGTTCAAGGCTGCAGTAAGCTGTGATCGCACCACTGCACTCCGACCTCGGTTACAAAGTAAGACTCATCTCAAAAACCGAAGAAAAGAAATGTGGTTTCACTAGAGGTATGGAATCAGATTAAAAGATAGTATTACCTTTAGTGTAAATTGCTGGCACATCTCTGCATCTTAGCCCCAACTCAGAATATTATGGGTTTAAAAGCCAGAGAACTTAGGGGTAAAAGGCACTAAAAGCTTCTGAATTTCAGGAGCTCAGCATTTCAGCGGTCTATCTCCGTCTCTCAGCACTACTTCCTCTGTGTGGGCTTCTTGTGGTTCAGAGACAAAGACAACAACTGTTCTGCCTGCTCAGTAGTCCTTGGAGAGACAGAGCAAGCCTCATACTTACTGTGTCCAGCTTCCACTTTACAGTCCTCCTTTGGTTATGTGGGCATTCTTGACTGACTGACTGGATATATGTCACAACTATACCCTTTAGTGGGCTAATGCTCATGGCCCTCTCAGCACTCGAAAACTGCTGGGACCCTTAGGCAGGTGGGGTTAATTCTTCAAAAGAGACTTGAGCTACTGTTACCAAAGAATGAATAAAAGGGCTGCGGTGGCAAATCAATAATGGGTTTTTGAATATGTATTATTAGGCTGGGCACAGTGGCTCATACCTGTAATTTTAGTACTTTGGGAGGCCAAGGTAGAATGATTACATGAGCCCACGACTTTGAGACCAGCCTGGGCAACATAGTAAAACCTTGTCTCTACAAAAGTAAACAAAAATTAGCCAAGTATAGTGGTGTACACCTGTGGTACCAGCTACTTAGGAGGCTGAGGTAGGAGGATCACTTGAGCCTGTGAAGTAGTCTACAGTGAGCCATGGTCACATTACTGCACTTTAGCCTGGGCGATAGTCAGACACTGTCTCAATGTATAGATATATAATCCCAGTATGTTTTTGTTTCTTCCTATAGATGGGGGATCTATCTGAAAGTCTAATGCAGATCTATTTGAAAGTCTAATGCAGAATAAAGTAGTAGTTGCCCCCTGGCAGAATAATGGGTTAAGCAAAACTTGGGACATCAACCTTGACAAAAGCAAGAGCTGTACAGAAAAGAACAGGATGGTGTGTGGAGAGAAATCATAAAGCTAGCTACTTTAGGCCTCAGGAAAATCTAGTTTGTGATGGTTGTACCCATGGCCCTGTGTGGAGCTTCAGAAATACGTAAAGAATTAAGAGATACGTATTAATAAAGCCGGGCGTGGTACACATGCCTGTTGTTCCAGCTACTTGGGAGGCTGAATCAGGAGGATCGCTTAAGCCCAGAAGTTTGAGGTTACGGTGAGCTCTGTTGTACCACTGCACCTCAGCCTGGGCAACAGAGTGAGGCATTTTTTCCATCATCTCAGTATATTAAATTGGTTTTCTAAGTTAAAGGTTCACAATTTCATTATCATTACTATGCAGAATTGCACTTGGTCCTTAAATCTGTCTGAATTTCTGAATAGTAGTTTCTTGTCCTCAACTGTGTAGTCTCAGATTTTAAAACAAACTAAGGTTATTACTGCCAATTTCTAACCACTGTTGCATTTGTAGTAATTGAATGCCAGTGCTTGGAGGTTTAGAGAAGGTTTAAGATTAACTGATTCCAAAAATATCTGTGTGTGTGTGTGTGTGTGTGTGTGTGTGTGTGTGTGTGTGTGTGTTTCTCCATATTGTCTGTGTGGATATGTTGGAATAGCAGTAGGATACGTTTTGATTAGGCATTCTTCTGTGTTCAGTGTACTCTTTGGAAAACCTAGAGCATTTCGGTGGGATTATAGTATGTAATGGCTATATTCTGATAACATCATGAGTCTTAACATTTCAGGTAACAGGTTATCTACTGTTTAGTGGTACGTTGATTTGTGGACAGGTATTTCTGTCTTCAGCTAGCTCCCCAGGTACACTCTTGCAGTCCCTTCTACCAGGTAGACGTACAAGAATTAAAAATAAATGCCACAAATGTGTATGTGTGTTTTCCCTTTTTTTCCTGCTTGTGAGAGATGTTTAAACTCTGGAAATTTATTAGAAAAGATCCATTGTTTGGTAGTTCTGATAGCATCAACTGGCCTTTTATCTTTCATGATGCATTGAGACTTCCATTACTTTGTAGCGCCTGACTGCTAGAATTGTTCCCAGAGTTCAGGGGCTTCCGAATTACAATGGGCTGTACCAGGCTTTGTGGCCTTAATAAGCCCTCTGTTACTGGAATTTTCAATATTGGCATACCTATCAGAGTCTGGCCATGTGTCAGGAGAGGGTTGGCTTTAGAGCCACCACTGATGGATCACATGTTTTTTTCTCAAGATAGCAAACAAGCACTTTTTGTTTAGGCTCACTAATGTTTTGCAAAGAAATACAGCTGTAATTATATATCCTCATTCTTGTTCCTCTCTCCCCATCTAAATTTTACTCTCCCTACCCCCAGCTTTACATAAAAGCAACTAGGGTTGGATCTGAAATAAATGTCATGAATGAATAATAATTTCTTTCATTTACACAGTAATTAAATCTGTTGAATGCTGACTTAATGCTTTACTACACTCTAATTTGACTGGAAGATTTGGCCTTTGTGAATGCAAAGAAGAGGTAAAAAATAGAAATTAAATACCAACTAGGAAGGAGGACATTTTTCAGAAGGGTTCTCCCTCCTCCTATTTCACATCTTCTTGTGTTTGCTCCCTGCTTTCTATGATGCTTAATACTTAGGAGTTGTTCCACAAATCATTCTTTACTTTGTGTGCCCAGCAGTGTTCCAGCAGCAAGATACTCCAGGGACAAGGCCCAGGGCTGCCGCTGAGGGTAGTCTGCTGCCTTCTTCAGAATTGCCACTGCTGGCCTGCTGGAGCATTCGACTTCTTTCTGGTTGTTATCCACTTTTCATTCCTTCACAACCCATAGAATTCCAGGTGGTGAGTCAGTTGTTCTTTATGATCATGTTTGACACCCCAAAATGTGCCTGAACGTTTGACAGATGCATAGAAGCCAGGAGCATTTTAGGAAGCTGTACTGCTCTTCTGAGATTTTCTGCCTACTTAGAGTCTGAGCATTCAAACTGTCTCTCTCAAATTTTCTCTTTCTCTAAGGTGGGTCCAGTAATGCTAGCTAGCAGCCTGCTTTGCTGTTCTTGGAAGCAAAGTACTTTCCAATACGAGTCAGTTTTAATCTTCTTTCGCTGTGAGGAATGAATGGCCATTTTAATGAATAATTCATTCCTACAGTTCCCTCCATAGGAGCTTCTAAGCTTCCTCTGTGATGGTTTCTGACCTGCCAGAGTACCGCTATTTTATCTGTTGAATGTGGGTTGTTGGAGGTGCTGTGTCATAAGAGGCCATGCAGGCGGGAACTCTGGAACCCCCTTCATAAATCTACAAAACACAGTGCATGGGGTCTGCCATGGCGAGGTATGCTACACGGATCCTCAGCTGTCTGCTCCCGCTCTTCTATCAGCACAGCTGGTAGTGAGAGCCAAGTAGCTAAGCCTCTTTGAGTCTCTTGGAGAAAAGCCTGATTGTGTTCTGCGTGGATTGCATCCTGTATAGATCGTGGATAGTAAAGGCTTCCTTGCAGGCCTACTGGGAACATAGATTGAGATCATGGGTGTAGAAAGCCTGGATTATAGCCAGAATCAATAATTGTTAGTTCTTTATCTCAAGACAAAGGGAAGTGTTAAAATATTTTTTTTTTTTAATCAAGGAATCTCCTACAAACACTGTTCTATTCACTGCCCAGTGCCAATATTTACATGAATTAATTTTCTCTCTCCTTCCCTTCTTACTCAGGCCCACCCTCTTCCCTTTCCTTCCCTTCCAAAGTTATACCGCACTTATTCAGGATAGAAATTTCCTTTATAAAAAGTTGTAAAAACTTTAAAATGCCTATTGTAGTATATATCTTTAATAAATACTCCTCTGCTATATTTGTTAAAATATAATTGGAAGCATAGATTTCATAAAAATAAAGCCTGTTTACTCATAACCTGTATATTTGTGTGAAAAAAACACACATTTTCTAACCCACTCTAGACCTACTAAAACTGGGCATTAGCATCTCAATCTTGGGTTTTCCAATCTGGATTTTTTTTGAAATAACCTGGACCACTTAAAAAAAAAAAAAAAAAAGAAAAAAGTGAACTCCAGGCTCAATCCCAGATGATTTACATCAGCATATTTTCAGGGTTGGCCCTGGGCATCATTTGTTTAAACTTCTTTGGTGATTGTTAATGTGCAGCCAGGGTTAACAATCTATCTTAAGTGCTTCTTAAGATCTGAAACTATATTAAGTGAGCTGGCTTAGTTTATTTAATCATTGCAGTAACCTTATGAGACACAAGTGGCATTATCCCTATTTTCAGACAACAAGTTATAGAGGCTTGGAGAGGTGTGAGGTAATAATACCAAGAATGAGAGTTACTTGTTCTCCTATGTCTTATAATCACATAGTATATATAGTATTAACATCTACTTGGGGATGCAATACCTTTTCACTTGATGGTCACAATCTATGTATAAAACATTGCTTTTGGCATGAAATTATATTGACCAACTCAATATGTCTTAGAACCAAGCGTTTGTGTGCTAAATCCTTTTGAAATATAGACACCTGGTATCTATTTGTGTTGCTATAAATGAATACCTGAGACTGGGTAATTTATAAAAAAAAGGAAGTTTATTTGGCTCACAGTTCTGTAGGCTCTACAAGCATAGCACCAGCATCTGCTTGCCTTCTGGTGAGGGCCTCTGGAAGTGTTTAATAATGGCAAAAGGGAATGGGGATCCATTGTGTCACACGGTGAGAGAAGGAGCAAGAGAAATGCCAGGCTCTTTTAAACAACCAGGTCTTATGTGAACTCACAGTGTGATAACTGACTCGTTACCCCTAGAGAACACCAAGCCATTCATGAAGGGTCCACCCCCATGGCCCAGACACCTCCCTATGCCCACCTTCAACATTGGTAGTCATATTTCAACATGAGATTTGGAGGGGACAAAACATCCAAACCATATTACCTGCAGGTCATCATTATAAGTTCATTTTGTTAAACTCAGTAGAAATGAGACTCAGGCTGAAACTGGGAGTTTATTACTGACTTATGAACCCAGGTGTGCTTTGAATGCAATGGAAAGCAGGAGCAATTTCACCTTCTGTGATTTTTAGAGCTTTTGCAGTGAAACCCTTTGGTATTTATTTAATAAATTCTGCCTTTGCAGTCATGGATTCCTTTTGAATACACTCAATTTTCCCTGCTTCCCATCTCTCGTTTTTCAAGGAACTTTGTTACAGGTACCATTGCTGCAGAGGAATGATTTCATTACTCTTCTCTGTTGAAATGGTGATGATATGGAGCAAATTTACCTCAAACTGTAAACTATACTCACTTTTTCCACAGTTGGGGTCTTGTTATGTTACCCAGGCTAGACTTGAATTCCTGAACCCAAGTGATTCTCCTGCCTCAGCCTCCCAACTAACTGGGACTACAGGTACATGCTACCACACCCAGCTATAAAAACCCGTCTGTAATTCTAAGAGCTCCCCATGTGGAGCCTGTGTGGAGCCTTCCAAGTGGCCCACCTATGTGGGAAAACTGCCCTGCAGTCTGGGCCCCAAAATTTTTCTTGATTTTCATATATTTGAGCAAGTTACTTAAAGGTACCTGGCTCTGTATGTTTGAGGTTACTGATAGTTTAGAGAACCATGATTGTGCATGCATGCACCTGTTCATTTGTTTAGTAAATATTTATTGAGTGCCTAACATGTCATGCATTGTTGTTAGTAGTATTGGGGTTATAGCATCCAAACCAAACAGACAAAATCGCTGCATTCCTAAAGCTTTATTTAATGGAGAATATAGAAAAAAGTAAACACATATATCTTAAAAGTATTTTCGAAGGTAAGAGATACTATTTAGAAAAAGAAAACATGTAAAGAAGAAAGCCCCCTTGCCATAGTGGGGAAATGGTAAAATTTTTAGTAAAGTAGTTAGGGTGGACCTCACTGAGGAGATGATAGTGGGTGTAAGCCATGTGGATATCTGAGGAAGAACACTGTAGACAGAAAGCACCTCCAGTGTCAAGTTCCTGGAGTGTTTGAGGCTTTAGCAAAGAGGCCTGAGTGCTGTATGATATGTTTACTACCTACCTATAAGAGTTTTATGAATTTTGAGAGATTTTCTCTGTAATATGAATATCTAGTCTCAAAGAATTGGATAAAGTTTATAGCAAATTATAGTGGACTTGATTATATCATGGCACTTGAAGGAAAGAGAGGGTGGGCTGTGAAACTTCCTTAAAATTAACCCATTTTTGAACTCTAGATAAATTTTCAGGGTCCCATATTTTTCCTGCCATGAATGTCTCACACTGATTGGTAGGTGTATAAAAATAGATGTTTTCAGAATCTGAAGGCATGGATTGTAGGCCTGGTTCTACCACAATAACTTGTGGGACTTTAGGAAACATGCTTCATCTGGTCCTACTTCTGTTTCTGCTGTCTTACAGTGAAGATAATTTTCCCCCTACTTGTTAAACTCATTTGTAATGAAGACTAGATGGAAAAGGATGTGACTGACACATTAAATTCTGAAGTATTATATGAATATGACTTGTTTTTGCAAAATTTAAGAGCACAGAATGTTGGTTATAAAAAAGTGTTTAAAATAACCTTTCTTCGTTTTTCATAAGTGTTATTTGACAGCACAGTGATGATCACTTAATTCCTTTCCTGGAGCAAGATTATGTTTCTTGTGGATCTGATTTGTACATTATCACTGAAAAACTTCTTCAGTGAGAACAACAGAAAAACCCAAAAGGAACCTAATGAATATAGTAGTGCAGTTTTACATGTTACATAGTTACCCCTCCACACACATACACACAAAGAACACAAAGAAAAAGGACTTGGTGAAATATGGTACTTTAGAGTTTAAAAGGCCTAAATCTTGCTTGTGGAAGTGGGCTTTAGAAAGTTTGCAGCTTTTGAGTTATGGAGAGGTGGTGGAAGATGGATTATCCAGAACTGGATGGAAAGTTGTTCTACCAGGAGTGGCTCATAATGCATATGGCGAACTGAAGTAGCTGTGGTGGATGTTTGGAGGTGTGTGCATGTGTGCATTTTGTATATAACCTAGACAGATTAATTCTACTGGATGTGGTTTTCTGAATTCACCTAATGTTTCTTGCAGGTGAAATTGCACTCAAACATGCAAAATTCACATCGTGCTCAAATTGTTCCTGCTACATCACGCGCATTGGAACAAATTCATGTTTTCAAAATGAGCTTTATTACAGAGATGTTTGTAAGAGGATGATTCAGTCTGATACAATCAGGGAACTCTACATAAAATAGAATGACTAGAGTATAATTGCAAAGGATGGAATGGCAGAAGTAGAAGAGGTCTGCAATGGTTGGATCAAAAAGAGCTTTGTATCCTATATCACAGGGCCTCAAATCGTACTGTGATCATATATCTTTTACCTGTTCTCTATTCTGGCATTTAAATATTCTTGCAAAGAGCTAAGTCATTACTGATAAAATGTCTGTTGTGTACAGTTGTACAAATTAATTTCAGTCACAAAACTGAAAGAACAGCAGTGGGATGTCTAATCCTAGTGAAAGTTAGGAAACATTTTTGTGGTCTTTAATCACAGAGTTGAATGTTTACCTTCTCCTTTGGTTAGAAGAATGGTATGGGGATTGTTAGGAATGAAGAGGTAGGAGAGAGAAATAATTCAAGTCTGTGTTCTCCCATCATCTTTATATTTGAACTGAGAGATGTGTGTTTCTATCATTCATTCAAACTATTAAACATAAACAGATAGCAAAATAATAAGAACAGATGATTAAAGAGAGTCCCATCTGCCCCATATCCAACCTTTCTCTCTTCAACCTCATTTCTACTCAGATTAGCAGATGGCACCAGTTTTTGGCTGTGGTCTCTCGTTTTCTGATTACAAGGGGTTGTTCTTTTGCCCGCCTCCTTAAAACAACAACAGAAAAATTGGTAGTGACTGACTGTATGCCCATTGGCTGGGGCACCAATTCCTGAGGACTAGACAGAAGCTTGGCATTCAACCCAGCCTTCTGCCAGAATGGTTCTGCCTGGCAACAAAACCTCTGGTTGAATTAAGCTTTTAGATCCTAGAAGGCTTATTTAGTGGTGGCTGGAAAAATAGCTGGTACTAGCAGAGTCTAAAAAATCTCAGAGAAGAAAAAAAGCAGAGGCTCTTAGAAATTGCTTTTGTTTTTTGTTTCTCAGACAGAGTCTCACTCTGTCGCCCAGGCAGGAGTGCAGAGGTGTGATCTCGGCTCACTGCAGCCTCGACCTCTGATTCGTAAGTGATCCTTCCACTTTAGTGTCTCGAGTACCTGGGACTACAGGTGTGTGCTATCACGCCTGTCTAATTTTTGTAGTTTTAATAGAGACGGGGTTCCAGCATGTTGTCCAGGCTGGTCTTGAACACCTGAGCTCAAGACTGGCCTCCCAAAATGCTGGGATTACAGGTGGGAGCCACCACATGGCCAAGGTTTTTTCTGATAAAGACAATAAAGGAAGGTGGGGGAAGGTAAATATTGCCAGTGGTGGGTGGTATAGTGCTGGGTGGTATGGTGCTGGGTAATACAGAATGCAGGATTCATGAATTCTAATTTTGCATGTTACCTCTCTGTAAAGGAAAATGACCCGCTAACTAAATGGGAGAGTAAGGTTTCACAGATGAGATAGAAGTTTAAGGTTAAAGAACAGACTAAAAGGTAATACCTGCTTACCTGCAGAGAATGGATTCTAGGCTCCTGATGCAATTCAGTTATAGCCTCATTATCATCTTTGCTTGTTTGTTTGTTTTTTACTGAGTTTCACTCTGTCGCCCAGGCTGGAGTGCAGTGGCATGATCTCTGCTCACTACAACCTCTGCCTCACAGGTTCAAACGATTCTTCTGCCTCAGCCTCCCAAGTAGCTGGGATGACAACCACGCACCACCACATCCGGGTAATTTTTGTATTTTCAGTAGAGATGGAGTTTCACCACATTGGTCAGGCTGATCTCCAACTCCTGACCTCAGGTCATCCGCCCACCTTGGCCTCCCAAAGTGCTGGGATTACAGGTGTGAGCCACCATGCCTGGCCTTAATTGTCTTTATTAAAATGCATTTTGGCTTTAATAAAAACAATGCGAGTAAATTCTGAACCTTTGAGTCCCGGTGGTATTTCCCAACAAGTGATGTAAATAAACACTGAGAAAAGAGTATAGTGCTTACAGAATGGCAGTATGAATTCAGCAATTCCTGTTTAGCAAGAGGTCTGGGCCAGTAACTCAGGAGGATGTCATAGCCAGAATACATTTGGCCTTCAGGAAGATTTTTGGTCCCTTTGTGAACAAGTAGAAAACTATAGGTTGGATGGCATTATGATTATGAACATTCATGATTAATTTTATAACTTTTTCTAATGCCACTTAATACATTTTATTTCACTCTAGAGATAACTTTCTAACATTATCATAAATAATCTATCCTTGGCTCTATCTTATCCAGATTTTTGTCTTTGACTGGGATGAAGTTGTAATTTTAAAAAATACAAAAGCTTCCTGGGTCAGAAATGTGGTAGGGAGAAACAGGACATACCTGGATTTTGACTCGTTTAGCAGTGGCCAAAATAAGATTTACTAGGACTAAAAGTGTGATTATGTTTGAAAACCCAACTGTGAAAATAGAGAATTGATAGAGAAGATGAGACTTAAGATTTTTAGATGACACTTTCAGTGAGTCAGCAGTAATATTGTCAGCTGGCAATAAAGCTAATGGTATTTTCAAGTACCTTAATAAAATCTGTTTTATGTACAGGACTGTACTTTGTATTTGGGTAAGAGGGGCGGGAAAAATTGAAGGTAAGATTTGCCCAGAGTCATAGATACTGTTAATATTCACATTTTCCACATTATGTCTTATTTGTACATCACTCTTAATCTTTAAAATCAAAGTACCTAAATAGTTGTGAAAATTCAGTGGATTAGAAGCTACTTTGGGAAAGACAGTACAACTTTATTCAAATAAGGATTTTCGTATAGTGTTAATTTTTTTTGAAAAATCAGCATTTTTAAGAAAAAATAGAAGGATATATGAAAAACTAGGTAGTTAAGTTGAAGTTTAAGGAAATTGACAGAGCATTATTCCAAGAGTAGGGAAGTTTACATATTGCATATTATAAATTAAAAAATTCAGATCTATACATATTTTTGTTTATTCATATGTATATAAAATATACCATAAACCATAGAGATTCAGAACTAATAAAAGGGATGTTTCTTGCTAATTAAAAGCTAACAAACTAATTTAGGAGGAAGTAGAAAAAGTTTTAAGGTTAAGGGAATGCAAAATTGATTAGCAAAGGCAGATCAGAAAGAGTTTCTGACTCTCATGCTTCATTGGTGAAACAGCAAGGCAGACCTGGGAATGAGAATCATGAGTTTTGGCCGACTTAATGGCAGTCTTTTAAAACTGCTTTTTGGAGTTGGACATAGTAGTTCATGCCTGTAATCCCAGAACTTTGGGAGACCAAGGCGGGCAGATCACTTGAGGTCAGGAGTTCAAGACCAGCCTGCCCAGCATGGTGAAACCCTGTATCTACTGAAAAAAAAAAAAAAAAAAAAATTAACCAGGCCTGGTGGTGGGTTCCTGTAATCCCAGCTAGTTGGGAGGGTGAGACAGGAGAATTGCTTGAACCTGGGAGGTGGAGGTTGCAGTGAGCTGACATCCAGCCACTGCATTCCAGCCTGGGCTAGGAAAAAAAAAAATTACTTCATTTTCCTCCCTCAGTTTCAGTTTCCTCATCTATAAAAGGAGATAACATGAGTCTACAGATGAATTAATGACTTTTTTTTTTTTGAGACGGAGTTTCACTTTTGTTGCCCAGGTTGGAGTGCAATGGCACGGTCTTGGCTCACTGCAGCCTCCACCTCCTGGCTTCGAACGATTCTGCTTCGGCCTCCCAAATAGCTGGGATTACAGGCATCCACCACCATGCCTGGCTAATTTTTGTATTTTTAGGAGAGACAGAGTTTCACCATGTTGGCCAGGGTGGTCTCGATCTCCTGGCCTCAGTTAATCCACCCACCTCGGCCTCCCAAAGTGCTGGGATTACAGGCGTGAGCTACCACACCCAGCCTTGAAGTAATTTTTTTTTAAGATTACGTAGCTAAATGGAATTCTCTAGGAAGCACTTTCAACTGCTGAACCGGTGATATTTTTTTTTTATGGAACATTGATTGAACAGCTTCCATGGGTGACCTGGTTTGGATTTCTGTAGTGCCTTGTTTATAATGCTGAATACATTGTTAGTTTTTACTTTTATATCCAGGTTCACAGATAAAAGCCCCTGGGGGACAGGAACTATGATCTGTTCAGACTTTGAATTGCTAGTGCCTGGCATGTAGTAGTGATTAATATATTTCTTAAAATGAATGTCAAGTATTATAACAGGCACCGGTATAAAAGATCAAGAAGAAATGACCTCTTCCCTTGTGAGAGGCTGTTAGTTGTGACAGACCAACCTCTAAATAGAGGAATTACCATTTAGGGGTTTGTTTTAACAGACATGCTGTTTGAGTTCAGGGGAAAGACTCACTTGCTCAAAGAGGGAAGATGGGGAGGTGTGCAGGAAAGAGGACCCCACCTGGATCTTAAAGGCTGAGTTGGCTGCTGAAGAAGAGAGGGGCACCTGGGGCTGGTCACCAGCTGTGCAAAATCACCAAGGGCAAGGAAGAGGCTGATGAAGCTTGAAACAGGGAGGTTCCCAAATGTCATCTGTGACCTCAAATAAAGTTGAAAGTTTTACTCAGTGTAATTTTAGTATATTTTATGTGCATGTCCCAAAGTGGTTTTATATGTTTGGCATATAGGGCAGTTCTAAATTAGTATATTTGATTAACATTTTTTGCTAGTCCTTTGACTTTCTGAAGTTGGACTGTGTATATATTGTGTATAATGTTACCTCTTTTCTAACTTCATGAACCTAACATTTAGAGTGGAAACAACTGCATGCATGTGTCAGTGTTTAGTGCAGTGAGTAAGAAAGCAGGGCCCACCACTTCTGAGAAGTGAGTTGTTGCTTAGGGTGCGCTATCCTCAAAATACTGCCCATTGTACATTTTTTATTCCTTGACTCCTTAGTTCTACTCAAAGTCTAACTAAATATCAAATGGCAGAAACTAGGGTACATTGTAAATTTTTCTTGAAGGAGACAACTGGAAAAAGTTTTACAGAGGCTCATATGATGCTATTTTGTACATTTTTTCCTTCCGTGGTGACACTTAGAATTCATTTCACATTGCCTGTGAGAGAAAGGAGGAGGGGAGAGAAGCCTGTATTTGATAGTTTTGTATGTTCCTCTAAAGAAAGAGAGTGCTTGAAAAAAGAAAGGCAGGCTTTCAGATGTTGTCTGAACAAAGCTATGGAAATGTGAGACGAGAGCAGCATCTGGAGGTTTTCAAACACTGGAACACGGGCTGCACGCTTCTTTTGCTGTTGGAGGAGTGAAAAGCTGTTTCCTGTCATTTCCCATCTTGTCACTTCCAGTACCAACATCTTGCTACTTCTTGCACCAGCTGCTGCTGCTGTTGTTTTTTTCCCCCCCTCCACAGGCAGATGGTAAAAGAGCTTTAATAATCCTCCTCCAACTACCCTGGTTCTAAAGAAGTTTGCGACGTGGTACCTTTATAAAATGATCACATGCCCTGATACTCACTGTAGCCTGTTAATAGAGTTGAGAAGGGAGCAGTAGGATGTGCTGCAAAGTTTTCGTATCTACAGCATTCTTCATCATGTCTCATGGGAAGTAGTGTGCAGAAGTCCCACCTCTGTGGATTCTTCCATTTTGCATCTGAGATTATACTCAGAAAAGGGGAAGACGTGGGGAGTGAACTTTGGTACCTTTGTTTGCATAAGAATTTGAGATTTCTGATCAAGATTTCTCTGTACTCTGAATCCAAGATAGGAGTTGCTGTTGATATTCTTGTTTGTCTCCCTAGGTTTTAGCAAAGCAGAATTAGGCATAGTGGATATACCATCTTTTCTCAGAGCTATTTATCACTAATTGCTTTTTTACACCTATTTCTTCCAATATTTTTCTTGCTTTACCTAGTGCAAATAGAATGCAGAAAATGCCCTACACGTAGGAAAGATATTTGATGCAAACCTTGGTTTTGTTTAAATTTTATTTAGATTTATTATTACAAACTAAAATTGATAACCTCAAGGAGGGAGCTTAGCCTTTCTGTTCCCCACAAATCGTAGTTGCTTTTCTAAGTATAAAAGTTACATACTCATTGTAGAAAACTTAGAAAGTAGGAAGTTATTACAGAAAAGATAAAGTCATACATAATTCTTTAATAACCACTTTTACAGCCGGGCGCGGTGGCTCACGCCTGTAATCCCAGCACTTTGGGAGGCCGAGGCGGGTGGATCACGAGGTCAAGAGATCCAGACCATCCTGGTCAACATAGTGAAACCCCGTCTCTACTAAAAATACAAAAATTAGCTGGGCATGGTGGCGCGCACCTGTAGTCCCAGCTACTCGGGAGGCTGAGACAGGAGAATTGCTTGAACCCAGGAGGCGGAGGTTGCGGTGAGCCGAGATCGCGCCATTGCACTCCAGCCTGGGCAACAAGAGCGAAACTCCGTCTCAAAAAAAAAAAAAAAAAAAAATAACCACTTTTACATTTGGTGTATTTTCTTATAGCTTTTTTTTTTAGAGCTATGTGTGCCTGTATTTCTCTTATGTGCTTATAAACATCAATACTCTGGCCATTTTCCAGAATGGATCTGGTGGTAGTAGTAGCACTGATGATAATGGCACTACCTAAAATTTATTGAACATTTATTATGTCATAGTCACCGTGATAAGTGCTTTAAATGTATTACACATGTCATTTCTCACATCAGTTCTGTAAAGTAAGGATTATTTATTTTTATTTTAAACATGAGAAAAGTGAAGCTGAGAAACATTAAGTAATTTTCCCAAAGACACACGGTGCACAGTAGGTGAAGCTGGAATTTGAACCCAGATAGTCTGTCTTCAAAGCTCATGCTGTTTATCATTTGCCCATCTACCTTTAAAAGGTCTGAACATTTTTTAAATTATTTGTACATATAGCCTAAGGTTTTCTGTTAATTCAGAACTTTTCAGTCATGAGACCACTTACTGCACTCTCACCGTCTTCAAATATTATCAAATATGTTTTACCTTTATAAGTGTTTGGGGTGAATGATTGCTCAGTTTTTACATTGGCCTTTCTTTGATTACTAGATTGATTGGGCATTTCCTTGTGTTATTGATCATTTTTATTTCATCTGTAAATTGTTTATGTTTGGTGTGACTGCTTTTATTGAACAGTTAATTTTTCTGTATACAAAATCACCATGTGCAAAATATATTAACTTTATGTTGTGTTTGTTTAAAACATGTCTCCTTCTGTTACTTGCTTCCTATATTTGAACAAAATATATTGTATGAATGTTTTAAATATGTACATGTTCATATATTTTTCTTTATAATTCTCTTCCACAAATCAATTATTTAGCCTATGTTTTCCTTTATGGTTTTACTATTCGTAACAATTCTTTAAATCAAATCTGAAATTTATTTTAATATATAGCACGCTATGAGACTTTGAATTTGTTTTGTCGATATATAATACTTTTTGTTTTGCTAATAATTCCTTTAAAAAATATTACACATTATATATTCCACTCTTCTGTGGCATTCTTTTTTTTATATATATTTGTTTAGTTTGTCTACTAGCATCTCTTCAAGCAATATTTTCTGTGTCAGTGGTCTGTGTATGGGTATGTCTGTAGACATTTTATAGATTGTAAATTTGTAAAACGTGCAAGAAGTTTTTTGTATTAAAAGCACCCAGTTTCAGCATCAGAAGGCCCATATCTAAACCTCAGTTATACTGAGGTTATACTTCAGTATAACCTCACAATTGGCTTGTGACATGATCCCATGAGGCTTAAATGCTGTCAGGAAAATTAAAGAAAATAAAATGTAAATCCAGACATTTGGAGATTTTTGAAAATTTTGAAAATTGTGATTTTGCTGTTGATATCACAGCTGAAATTTCTGCAATCCTTTGAATTTGTGAAATCTTTATAAACATGATTTTAAGTACTTATGATATACTTTTTTTTTGTATCACACAAAGTATGGAATTTATGGCAAATAAATAATCAGGTATATATGTTCCAGATAGATGTGCTTTTTTATCCTTCACTTCTTTTGAGATAGCTGGGGACTTTACTAGAGAGAAGAAATAAAACAAGATAAGTTTGGCAAGTATAGATGAAGTTTGAGAAGTGTCTTGTTTCATTTTGGATTGCTGTAAAAGAATACCTGAGAGTGGCTCATGATTCTGGAGGCTGGAAATTACAAGAGTATGGTTCTGGCATGTGGCAAGGGCTTTTTTGCTGTTTCATTCCATGGCAGAAGGTGAAAGAGCAAGAAAGCATGAGAGCAAGAGGAAACAGAACTCACCTTAATAACAACCCACTCTAGCAATAACCAGCCTAACTCCAGCGTGAATGACGTTAATTCACTCATGAAGGCAGAAACCTCATGATCTAATCACCTCCTCTTTGGCCCTACTTCCCGGTACTGTTGCATTGGGGATTCAGTTTCCAACACACAGACTTTGGGGACACGTTTAAACCACAGCAAAAGGGAAGTTTAACATTTGTTTAAAGCTAGCATTAAAAGGAACTATTTACCTTGCAGCCCTGAAAAGAATATAAATAATATTGATTAAAATACAAGTAGGCTATGTTCTTTCACCATTGCAGCAAGCCTTAGTAGTAACCTAGATTATCCCAAAATGTTACTTTGATTTTATTTAAAGCACTGAAGTATTGCATTTTCCTCTTGGTTTTATGTACCTACTAAGTGCAGCTACCAGTGACAAAGGTATTCTATAATAAAAATGATGTCTCCTTATTTTGGGTTTTTTTTTTCAATCTGAAGAATGTTTCTTTAATCTGATTCTCATAATAATCCTATGCAGTAGTGTAATATAGTACCCTCTTCAACTTTTGCCACGTTGTAAGGTATTATTATCTCCACTTTACATATCAGGAAAATGAGACTCATGCTAAATACTTGTGCAAGGTTGGACTTGAAATGGTGGACTAGCCTCTGGCCTAGCTCTAGTGAGACCTAAAATGATATTATTTTGGTATGGTGAATTCTGTCCTTTCTGTTTTTTAGGAATTTCCATATCTACTTTGTCCATCTTTAAAATGTTAAAAGAATTTATTTCAGGTGCCTCTCCAGAGTGACATATGTCAAAATGCTCTTTAAACGGTAAAGTGCTATTCAAATACAAGGCTTTATCTTTCTTACTCCCTGGGGTAAGATACCTGTCTTCCCTGTTCCATGTTATATGATGCTTATTTAAAAAGTTATCTGTGAGCTTTGCTTATTAAAGTATGCCTTAGCTATGTCATGAGGACTTTTTTAAAATTACTTTTTTGAGACAGGGTCTCACTCTGTTGCCCAAGTTGGAGTGCAGTAGTGTGGTCACAGCTCACTGCAGCCCTGACCTCCTGGGCTCAAGTGATCCTGCCACCTCAGACTCCCAAGTAGCTAGTACTACTACAGTCATGTGCCACCACATCCAGATAATATTTTATGTTTCTGTAGAGCCTGAGTTCTCTCTCTTTTGTGCAATTTGGTCTCAGACTCCTGGGCTCAAGTGATTCTCCTGCCTCGGCCTCCCAAAGTGCTGGGATTGTAGGCATGAAACACCATGCCTGGCTGAGGACATTTTTAGGGGTGCATACTTTACCATGTTTTCTTTTCCTCTACATGAAGCTTAGCAATGTTTAAGATGGTGGCCAGTCCATCAGTCTTGGTGCCTGAGTGACTGTGATGAGCCGAGCGCCTGTTGACTCATAACACCCATAGAGACATAGAAAACACATGAGAAGCCTTTGTTATTTTTAGCCACAAAGATTTTGCAGTTGATACCACAGCATTGTATAGCCTATCCTGAGTGAGGTAGGATCATAAGAATATGTTTGTTTTGCATCACACAAATATTTTGGTTGTTTCAATCTAACGATCTGAAGTCACACCCAAACTAGATACTCTCCAGTATCACCAACCAGGATCTACCCATTCCACAGTTTGCCAGATTGCTTCTGTCATACTTCACCTGGACATCTGTGGACTCTGGAAATTGGAAATTGGAAGGAAAATCTTGTAAGGAGATCTCTGTGCCCAGGGTCAAAGCTTCACTGTTGGACAGCCAAGGGAGAGATTTGCTTGACTTACTTGAGTAATTTTTGACACATACTTGATTTGATCACCAAGCATAAAGGACAGCCAGATTACTAGTAACTTACTGGAGATACGCTTTTAAAATAGGAGGTAAGGTGACACATGTGTTGATTTGAAATCAGGAAAAAGGCAAGATTTCTCCCTGGGGCCTGATTTTCAACCATGACTAAATAAAGCCTGAGGGGAGCCACTGAGGATGGAAAAGGTCACTCAGTCTTTTTGGCTGATGAGAAAATTGAGTCGCCTAGTTCTGGATTGACGTCCAACACTGACATCCTTGAGGAAACGAGTCTTTAGAAGACAAAGCTCTCATTAGCCAAATCTCTCTTCTCTTCTCGTTTTTCCCTTTTGTACTCTCCCAATTCCACCCTCATTTACTTATTTCTCTAATTTAGGTCATCAGGGCTTTTTATTACAGAAACATGGTGTGTAAGTCACTTAGCTGTAACTTGGAAACTGTTTTCCCTTGAATAGATAATGGAATTACTACATGCCAAATTATCCCAGAAAAGATGGCTTAACTAATTGTATAATGAAGTTACCTTAAAAATTACCAAGACGATCCTGAACCCCACTGAAACATTTACTGCTTTGAGGATGTATAAATGGAAGGTGGGCAGCATGAGTCTTTGGGACTGGTGTCCAGGACAAGCAGTTCTTGGCTTTTTTTTTTTTAAACCATCTTTCGTATTTCACAACAATTCGTTATATATTCCAGATTGCTTCTGTCATCCTTCATCTGGTCTTCTGTGGATTCTGAGCTTCAAAGTGGCCATGCAGCCTTTCACCCCTTGCCGTGAAGGTGGAGCATCTCTGCCTGTGTTGGGACTAGAGGAAGTTTCCCTCTGACTGTCTCAGTCTTTTCACTGTCATATGTCCTGGGAGCCTCCTACACAATGGAGACGAGAGAGTATGAGTCTCAGGACCCAATGAATTTTTTCACTATGAGGTGGAATGGGTCTAATTTTCTTCCCTTAGGCCTGCCTTTCAGTGAGAGTATACAGTCATCATGCTAAGTTATCTTTCTTGCCCCGTCTTCATCCTCACTCACCCCTCACTTTCTGCATAGTGCTGATGGTGTTGGGTTCTGACAGGTACCACTTGGGGCATTTCTGATCTATGGAGAAGGCAGAGATAGTTAATGAGTAGGCACATTTGCTAACCTCCTTGGACAGGAATAAGTTCGAAGGGGTGGACAAACAGGACTGGCTGGAGGAGGCAGGTCTCCACACTGTTCTTTCTTGCTCCTGGGTCCTGGAGTCCAGGGTAATTTTTGTCTGCCTTTGTGGTTCATATTTTTAGCTCTCTGTGAAGAGCTCCCCTTGGTAAATATGTCAGTTCACTGTTAAACCTGGGCATGAGTTTGACATCTATTTTGTGAAACACATCATGTAAAAATATGGGTCTTTACGGTGTTCAGTGTTCCAAAGTCAGGAATTTTCTATAGTTTCTTTTGTCTTCACTTCTGATTGGTCTCTCACTTGCTTTACTTCCTCTAGCCTTTTCCTTTTCCTCCTCATCTTCCACTTATTTCCTCATTTCTTTTTTTCTTACCATTTTATCTTCTTCCATTTCTCCCTTGATCTTTTTATCACATACCACTTTCCTTGTGTGTAGAGACTTCAGTGTTACATGAAGGGGAATAAAGGGCATGTTCAGGGACCTAATGTAGGTAGCAGCATCATTATCTTTTAAAGATAATTGTTCTCTGAGTGGTGTTAGAAGAGCCTTCGCCTTTGCAGTCAGAAAGCTCAGGTGAAGCTTTAATATTTCAAAGCACACACTGAGAAAACATCTTGCCCAGGCACTTTAGTTAAATAAAACTATGTGATATGATCAGTATGTGATGGTGGCTTTTCAGATAAGATAGCTGGGTTGTATTTATAATTTAAAATATTTATCTTATCAGTGAAAAAGAGAAAACAAATGATACTGTAGTAAGAGGATTTTCTTCTAGAGTTTGGGTTGTAGAGAAATAAGTGGCTGTGAATAAGACCGCATATGTGTGCACGTATGTGTGTTTTTTGGGGTATGGAGAAAGAGGAGAAAAAGAATATAGAGAAAATTTCCATATGGTTACTTTTTTATAGGACCTAGCACATTTCAGTGAAAACACACTTTGTTGGAAGAATTCAATTCTCTTTAAAGTTTGGTGCAGCAAGGGGTGAAAATGCGGGAACGCAGCTGGAAACTTATTTGTGCTGCAGGCTTGCAGCTGTACCTACCTGTGATGGGATGAATGCGATTTGATTGTTAATCTCTTTCTGTGACTGAAAGCTTGCTTCCTTTCCTAAAGCTGATGGTAACAATTTACTGACTCTCTAAACCTTGGGCTGGGAAAAATAAATCCTGTCTCCTGAAATTTACATCTCGTTAAAACTCAGAATAGCCAGCAGAGATGAGAAGGATCTCCAGCCTGAGAGCTGGAGGTGGGAATTCTGCTCAAGTCAAGATCACTTTCAACTTTACTACATCCTCCTGTGAAGAACCATTGGATTGAATGATGGCAGCAAAACTGGTGTGACTTCATTCAGTTATCTCTGTGCCTTGTTTCCCCTCTCCACATTTGACTGTCAGTCCACTAATAAGACCCAGTTATGGCCCTTCGAAGGGGCAGTGGGAGGTGAACACAGCTGTGGGGGTGATGTGGAGGAGTTTTTAATATCTTAGCTTGTGCCAATTTGCTATCTGCCATAGCTGAAGACCATCTAGTACCCTCTTCAACTTTTGCCACGTTGAAATTTTCCTCTCTACCATTACTTAATCAGCAGTTTTATTTGTTTTTGAGACGGAGTCTTGCTTTGTCACTAGGCTGGAGTGCAGTGGTGCAATCTCGGCTCACTACAACCTCTGCCTCCCAGGTTCAAGCGATTCCCTTGCCCCAGCCTCCCGAGTAGCTGGGACTACAGGTGTCTGCCACCACACCCAGCTAATTGTTTGTATTTTAGTGGAGACTGGGTTTCACCATGTCGGCCAGGATGGTCTCCATCTCCTGATCTCGTCATTTGCCCTCCTCAGACTCCCAAAGTACTGGGATTACAGGCATGAGCCACTGCACTTGGCCTCAGCAGTTTTTTTTTTTTAATTTTTTTTTCCCTGTAAACTTGCTCAGAAGGAAATACAATATCAGTATAATGAGCAGAAGGCAAGTATCACATGCCATAAGAAAGTAACAATAAAAATGACTATAAAACAATTAAAATATTACGAGGCTCTAGTTAGATACTGTTCCCTATGGACTAAACCTGAGGCCTGCACTCACTTCTCTCTCAGGTGAAAAGGAAGCTTAGAGAGGCACACATTTTACATCTAAGGAAGCATTAAGTGCAGCATTGTTCTAAACTAATTAGACAGATTAAAAAAGAAAGGACAAACCACACCATTGTCTTAGCTTTTGTTTTCTTTGGATGATTTTTGAAGATGGAAAAAGAGATAACACTTAAAAATAAAGCTTGTCTGTTGAAACATAATTAGGTGTTCTCATTCTTTTTTGTCTGTCCTGGTTTTCATTACAATCTTTTGTTACTGCTCTATGAGTATTTATTAAATGAATCAAGATTTCAGTGTTAATGTCTAGTTTCATTTGCCCCTCCTCTAAAGGCTGCATTGTTTTTTTTTACTCTTGCTCTCTGTGATTTTTTTGGAAGTTCTCTTTTATGTGCTTACTCACACATGAGTGCTTTCTCTAACAAACTGGCCCTGTGTTTTGCTTCTTTGTATGCATCCACGAAGACATGCACACCTCTTCAAATGACACGTGCCTATAGGCAGGATAACAGGTTGAGTTGTCTTGGTAATTAGGCATTCTGTTTCTGGGACTGGTACAGGATGTTTGAGAGTACTGTCCCCCAGAATACTCACATGGTACATTGGAACTGCCGTGGACTAGTTTTCCAGGGCTTATACTTACAAGTGGCTTCCAAAAAAGCGTTTTCAGAAAAACTGCTTGTTATGTGAATGTGTTTTTCTTTTTAGTCAACCACAATATATGCAGCACAAAGCTGTTTGCATTTCCTGGAATCAGAAAATTATGAGCATAATGTTTCTTTTACATCTTTGAAAAATCCTAATATCCAGGTGTTGTGGTGGTTGCAGTTGTCAGTTGCTATTTCAGGATGAAGAGAGGAAATTTGGTGACTAGTCTTTCCTGCTCACTCTCCTGAAAGTTCGATCAATTTTCTTTAAAAAAAAAAAACAAAAAACAAAAAAAAAAACCCAGCAAGGATCTAGTCTAGTCATCTGGGTTGGAGAAGGCAGTCTTATTTGTCCTTATATTCTGTGCCTGGATAAATTAAACCACACACATTTTGTTTCTTGATTACTTTGAGCCAGGTGTTATACTTTAAAGGCATAATCTCAATCCTCTCAAAAACTCCAAGTGAATACATACTGTCATTAGCCCCATTTTTACAGATGCAAATACAGAAAAATTGAGGTTTAAATAATTGCACAAAATCTGACAGCCATTAAGTGACTGAGCTGGAATTTAAATGCAGGTGTGTCTAAATTCTGAGCTTACATTTGTAACCACTGTATATAATGTAGTGTAATAACTTCCCCAATAATTGACAGAGTACTTTACTCAGAAGCTTTACATGGACAATAAAAAAGAATTAGTTGAGATTATGCAACCCATGTTATGAGGGGATTGTCTTTTTGATTCACAGTTTATTCAAAGAAATAATATACAGCAGACTGTGAATAATACACAAGCGAAATGAAATTTCATTCTTGAATGAATTATCTGTATCTTCTTTTAAGAAAAATTGGCAAAGCATTTAACTGGTCATGGCTCAGGGAAATGTTTCTATTCTGGTTCTGTCTGAATTTTATTCTTTAAATATTCACTTTTTTTTTTTTTTAGCATCCACTGGCCACCTAGTTGCCCTCTCCCCACTGCTTGTGCCTTGCAGAGCTGCGTTTCTGCCTGCTGTGAATTCTCAGTCTCCCCATCTGCAGTTGTTCAAAAACTTTAAATATAAAATCCAGGCTTATGTCTGTATTTCTGGTAATTGCTGCTGGGAAACTGAAACAGGACTACCGGGTTTCAGAGTGAGGCTGTGGTTCATACTGGAAGAAAATTTTCATTAGCCTGGAAAGCAAATCTCAGGATATCATGAAAACAGCAGAGGCTGTAAATTAATGCAGAACTCACTCTAAAAGAGGTTCACAGATGAAATAAAGGAGAAAGAAGAGACAGGAGTTTCAGTGGTCAAGGGAATATTTTCTGCATGATAGCAATGACCTGCATTGGACTTAAAGCAGAGGGAGTGTGTCATTTTAAGAAGGTCAATTTGACCACAATATCCCAGGTTCCTATTATTATATGTAATTGATATTGGTAGCTAATGGATAGATTTTCAGTATTTCCTTCTGTAACACCTCAGTCTAAGTAATTTTTTTTCCTGATTTAACCACCAGGTGGTTTAGGAGGAGATTTGGGGGATGGAGAGGTAATTCTGAAGAGAAACCCATCTTGGCTGCCTCTGTGGTCTAAAGCTGGTTTGGAGAATATACTACAGAAACGGAATTCATAGGGGATGAGTCAGAGAGAAGGACTGGGAACACTTTGTCTTGTTTCACTTGCTCTTGTCACACAGTTCACTCTTTTCTCCTTATACATTGTGTAGTCCACTATGGAGAGAAAGGGAGGAGATTGTACATTTTCTTAACAGACTTTTTTTTTTTTGAAACAGAATCTTGCTCTGTTGCCTGGGCTGGAGTGCAGTGGCTCAGTCTCAGCTTACTGCAACCTCCGCCTCCTGAAGTCAAGCAACTCTCCCATCTCAGCCTCCCGAGTAGCTGAGATTACAGGCATGTGCAGCCATGCCCAGCTGATTTTTGTATTTTTAGTAGAGACGGGGTTTCACCATGTTGGCCAGGCTGGTCTCAAACTCCTGACCTCAAGTGATCCGCCTGCCTTGGCCTCCCAAGTTGCTGGGATTACAGGTGTAAGCCCCCGCGCCCAGCCTCCTTGACACACTTTTTAATGATTGTAGGAATAGAGAATGGAGCACAAGTAAATATATACTGTTTTTCAACTAGCACAGTGATGAAGACTAAGCCAGTAATGCTGTGAAACCTCAAATATTGAATTTCTAGATCTTTGGCATTAGACACCAATCTAAGTTAAGTTTAATACTTTTCATCACTTGTAACATTACCAAATCAGAGGAGTGAAATAATATTTAGTCAAATAAAAGATCATGTTAGCTTTGCCAAAGTGAATGCACATTTTTCTTTGATTTCCCCATAATACATCTTTCTTTTTTGGGGAGAGAAGTTGGGAATGGGAAGGAGAGAGATTATCGTGACTCTCAGATTATATTGATCAGAACCAAGTTTAGCTTATTCTGGTATGTAAATTAGAGATTTCTAGTTGAGTGAAATTGATTTTGCTGAAACTAAATTAGTCACAGTCCTTAATCACTGTAACCTTTAAACATTGCAGTCTTGGCCACAGCTGCAGGGCAGAGCAGTGCTCCTCTGAGCTTTATGCTGTCATTTCATGAAAGGCCGAATGCCTGTGACTTGTACAAACAAGAATTCCCATGTACAGGCCTCAGAGCTGGTTCCCTGCCCCTGCAGCATCTCCCACAGGGCCAAGAGGCTGCTGTGGCCTCTTCAACCCAAGAAGATGTTCTGCTCAGACACAAGTATTTTCAGTCTTTCTCCAGACATAATCAAACTAGCCATCACTGCGAAATGCTCGCAAGAAAGTAGTCGTTAGAATTAAAATAAGAAACAACCAGTTATACTGTGATAGTTTTTTCTTTATATATATATGTTTTACTGATCACATTTTGAACTATTTGAAAGGGTGTTGTGGACAATTTTGAAAGAAATTGAGGCATGGAGAGGTTAATTGACTCTTCAGAACTAATCCTGAGAGCCTAGAAAGAGAGTCAAGAATAGAACCTGGGTTTGGTTTTGTTTTGATGGTCATTTCAGTTCGTTGGCTTCCATTTCATGCAGCATCCCAGAATCAAACCATCATTAAGCCTCCTATAGAAATGCAAATTGCTTTCCCACTTTAGTTGGCATATTTGAAAATAGTTTTGTGTGATTTTTTTTTAGCCCCTTTTGTTGTCTGTTCATGAAGTTTATACATATAGTACTCTTTTTTTTTAACGCCTTCAACTACCATCCCTCCATTTTCCTTTTAACTTTATTTGCTGACTTTTATGTTCATTTGAAGGAATTCATACACATTCAGTATAATAAAGTACAGCTGGATCAATCATTTTAAAAAACCAGTGAACATTTGTATTTCACAAAATCACACTTTATCAGGACTGAAGGGTGTACCAGGACCTAATGATCAACTTGAACTACTCGATTTTATAAATGAAGAAACCAAGAGTAGTAAGATGAAACGGCTTTCTCAAGGTAATTTACTGTAGCCATTCTGAGGCTGCAACCTAGCTAATTTGATTCCCTTTTATCACTCTTCTCTATGACATTGACTCTTTTCTTTGTAAAAGGCATCCTGGCTATACAACTATTTCACAATCTGATTTCTTATAAATAGCATGTAGTGCTCAATAAATCTGACTTAAGTTGTACTTTGTAAGCTAATGTAAAAGGATATTTACTGTGATCTGTTATGGTGAGTTGCTTATAGTAGGAGAAAGCATATCTTAAAACTTACTTTACAAAAAATAACAGATGCTGGTGAGGTTGCCGTGAAAAAGGAATGCTTATACAGTGTTGGTAGGAATGTAAATTAATTCAACTATTGTGAAAGACAGTGTGGCAATTTTTCAAAGACCTAAAAACAGAAATAACAGTCAACCCAGTAGTTTCATTCTGGATATATACCCAAAGGAATATAAATTGTTTTATCATAAAGACACATGCGTGTGTATGTTCATTGCAGCACTACTCATAATATCAAAGATGTGGAATCAACCTAAGTTCCCATCAGTGGTAGACTGGATAAATAAAATGTCATACATACATACCATGGAGTACTCTGCAGCCACAAGAAAGAATGAGGTCATGTCCTTGCAGGAACATGGATGGGAGCTGTAGGCTGTTATCCTTACCAGACTAACACAGGAACAGAAAACCAGATACTGCATGTTCTCACTTATAAGTGGAAGCTAAATGATGAGAACACACAGACACATGGAGAGGAGTAATACACACTAGGGCCTTTTGGAAGGTGGAAGGTAGGAGGAGAAAGAGGATCAGGAAAAGTAACTAATGGTAGTAGGCTTGATACTTGGGTGATGAAATAATCTGTACAACAAACCCCCATGATACAGGTTTACCTATATAACAGACCTGCACATATACCCTGAACTTAAAAGGTAAATTAAAAAAAAAATTACTTTAAAAACAATTTCTGTGGTGTCCTTCTCTTTTTTATTGTATATTGGTTTGTGTAGGTCCATTTAATTTCCTTACTGTTCATAGTAGGAATACAACTGGCAGTGTCCTCTAGTGGACTCAACATAGGCTTTGAAGCTGAAGCCGCAGGTCCAGCTTTGGCCCTGACACTAGCCCTGTTACTTTTGTCACTTTACTTAACAGCTCTCTGCCCTAAACCATAACACCTACCTCATAGAGTTGTTGAGACAGTTAAATAAGTTAACAAAAAGTCAAGCTTTTAGAGTAGTGCTGGTCATATATGAATGTTCATTGCATGTTTGCTAATATTGTGGTCATTATCAGTTGATTTCTTCTTAATTTAAAACATTTTCATATGTGATTTTGTGTGGTTTTGGGGAATGATAAATGTAATTTAGATTTCTTATTTTGTTGGATCTGTTACAGCTTTTTTTCTCAGTGGAACTGATTTGGTTGCTTCAGTTCTAATTCTGGCTTGCCTCTACTTTTTGATCACATTTAGACCACAGCACTCAGTTCTGGGTATGTCCAAGATAGATAAGGGAGAAAGGTGAAAGAGAATATTAATGCAACTTGATTGTGCAGGTATTGAATGACTTCTGTTTGCCACGTATTGATGCATAGGACACGGGGCATACCTGAGATTCCATTCCTGTAGACAGGACATTTGCCTGCTTCCTGGCACTTACACCTCTCCCAAAATTGATGCCAAGCATTGTTTTAGAAAGGCATTTAGTAGAATGCAATATCAACAAATGAAAATTATAGAATTGTATCTTGAAGAAACTTGACCCCACCCAACTGTTACCTGCATCCCCACATAGAGCCAGGGCATCTCTTTTTTTTTTTTTTTCCTTTTCTTTTTTTTTTTTTTTTTTTTTAATATATACTTTTTATTGCATTTTAGGTTGGGGGTACATGTGAAGAACATGCAAGATTGTTACATAGGTACACACATGGCAGTGTGATTTGCTGCCTTCCTCCCCATCATCTGTATCTGTTATTTCTCCCCATGCTATCCCTCCCCAACTCCCCACCCCCCGCTGTCCCTCCCCCTTTTCCCCCCAACAGACCCCAGTGTGATATGCTCCCCTCCCTGTGTCCAT
>PVKV010024907.1:0-30585 GCA_004027835.1 Alouatta palliata | reverse complement strand
AGACAGGGTTTCTTTCACAACTTTTGCCAGGCTGGTCTAGATGTTCTGACCTCAGGTTATATACCCAGATCAGGCTCCCAATGGGCGTGGGATTAAAAGCCTGGTGCACCAAGCGTGGCTATTTGCATGCTGATTTACTTATCTAGTAATCGATATATTTAGAGTCAGACTCAAATTTATTTATTTATTTATTTGCTAACGTACTTATGGAGAAGCAGGTCGCATGTATCTATCTATCTATTTATTTATATATTTGCAGGCAGGCTTCAATATATGTATTTATCTATCTAGCTATCTAATGATTTAGAGGCAGGCTCACATTTACTGATTTATTTATTTAGACCCAGGTTCTCAACATTTATTTATATACTTATATATGTGTGTGCAGCCTTACATGTGTTTATTTACTTATCTATCTGTAAAATGATTTAGAGGCAGGCTTGCATTTATTTACTTAGATGCAGGCTCGCATTAATTAATTTATTTATTGTTTTAGACGGAGTCTTGCTCTGTCACCAGGCTGGAGTGCAGTGGTGCAATCTTGGCTCACTGCAACCTCCATCTCCCGGGTTTACGCGATTCTCCCGCCTCAGCCTCCCAAGTAACTTGAACCACAATGGCGTGACACCTCACCTGGCTAATAGTTTTGTATTTTAGTGGAGACGGGTTTTCACCATGTTAGCCAGGATTGTCGCGATCTCTTGACCTTGTGATCCACCCGTCTCGGCCTCCCAAAGAGCTGGAATTACAGCTGTGAGCCACAGCACCTGGCCTTTATATATTTATTTACTTACCTACTTATGTATTTACTTAAAGGCAGGGAGGCCGGCTTGCATTTATTTATTTATTTATTTATTTATTTATTTATTTATTTATTTTCATCTTATTATATTTGTAAATAGAGACAGGGTTTCCTTCAACATCTTGGACAGGCTGGTCTCCGTGTCATGATCTCAGGTGATATGCCTGGCTCAAGCTCTCAATGGGCGGTTAATGATAAGCATGAGCCACCAAGCATGGCTATTTACTGATTGATTGAATTATCTATATATTAATGTATTTATTCAGAGCCAGACTCCTATTTATTTGATTTTTTATTTTCTGGCGTACTTATGGAGAAGCAGGTCGCATTTATTTATTTATTTATTTGTATATTTGTAGGCAGGCTTCAATTCATGTATTTTTCTAGCTATCTAATTATTTAGAGGCCGACTCACATTTACTCATTTATTTATTTAGACACAGGCACGAAACCTTTACTGATATACATATGTACTTGTGTGCAGGCTTGCATTTATTCATATACTTATCTGTATGTATACTGATTTAGAGGCAGGCTTGAATTTATTTACTTGGATGCAGGCTGGCATTTATTTATATATTTACTTAGTTAATTTCATCTCATTATGTTTTTAAACAGAGACAGGGTTTGTTTCACCCTTTGGTCAGCCTTGTCTGGGTGTCCTGTCCTCAGGTGATATACCCAGCTCAGGCTTCCAATGGGTGAGGGATTAAAATCATGAGCTACCAAGTGGGTCTGTTTATTTATTGCTTTATTTATCAATATATTAATCTATTTATTTAGAGGCAGACCCGAAATTTTTTATTCATTTAATGATGTACTTACTTATGGTGAAATAGGTCGCATTTCTTTGTTTATATATTTGGAGACAGGCTTGGATTCAGGTATTTATGTCTCTGGCTATCTGATTCTTAGGAGGCAGGCTCACAATTACTGATTTATTTATTTGTACTCAGGCTGGCAACATTTATTTATTTACTTATCTAACTCTACAATGATTCTTTCCATTCTTTCCCAATTAAATTCTCCATTCAATTCCCCAATCCATTCCATTCTTTTTCGTATACCATTCCCCATTCCATTGCTTATTTCATTCCACTACATTGAACATTTCATTCCCCCATCCATTATCAATTCCATTTCTTTCCATTCCCCATTCCATTCCCCATCCATTCCCCATTCCATTCCATTCCATTAACCATTCCATTCCATATACATTTCTGCATTCCATTTCATTTTTTCTCCATTAAATTAACAATTCCATTTCATTCCATTCCCCATTGAATTCCCCATTCCATTCCTGATTCCGTTCCATTCCATTCCCCATTCCATTCCATATGCAATTCCGCATTCCTTTCCATTCCTTTCCCCATTCCATTCGACATTCCCTTCCCTGTTCCATTCTATTCCATTCCCCATTACATTCCCCATTCCATTCGACATTCCATTCCCCATTCCATTCCATTCCCCATTCCATTCCATATACAATTCTGCATTCCATTCCATTCCATTACCCACCACATTCCACATTCCATTACCCGTTCCATTCCATTACATTCCCCATTCTATTCCCCATTCCACTCCCAGTCCCATTCCCCATTCCATTGCATTCCATTTCCAATTGCATTCTTCATTCCATTTCCCAGTCTATTCCATTCCATTCCCCATTCCATTACATTTACAATTCCGAATTCCTTTCCATTGCTTTGCCCATTCCCTTCCCCTTTTCATTGCCTGTTATATTCCATTCCATTCAACATTCCATTCCCCCTTCCATTTCCAATTCCATTTCATTCCTTTTCACAATCCATTCTTCATTCCATTCCCCAATCCATTTATTTCCATTCCCTATTCCATACGATATGTAATTCCGCATTCCATTTGATGACATTCGCCATTCCATTACCAATACCATTTCATTCCATTCCCCAATGCATTCCCCATTCCATTCCACTACTTTAACAATTCCATTCTCTATACAACTCCCCACTCCATTCCACTGCATTCCCCATTCCATTCCCCATTCCATTGCCTATTCCATTCTATTACGTTCAACATTCCATTCCCCCTTCCATTTCAAATTCCATTTCTTTCCATTTCCCATTCTATTCCCCATTCCATTACCCAATCCCATTAGTTCCATTCCCTATTGCTTTCTATATATAATTCCACATTCTATTTGATAACATTCCCCATTCCATTAAAAATACAATTTCATTCCATTCCCCAATCCATTCCCCATTACATTCCATTACTTTAACAATTCCATTCTCTATTAAACTCCCCACTCCATTCCGTTGCATTCCCCATACCATTCCCCATTCCACTGCCTATTCCATTCCATTACATTCAACATTCCATTCCCCCTTCCATTTCCAATTCCATTTCTTTCCATTTCCCATTCCATTCCCCATTCCATTACCCAATCCATTTAGTTCCATTCCCTGTTGCATTCTATATATAATTCCGCATTCCATTTGAAAACAGTTCCCATTCCATTAACAATACCATTTCATTCCATTCCCCAATCCATTCCCCATTCCATTCCATTACTTTAACAATTCCATTCTCTATACAACTCCCCACTCCATTCCATTGCATTCCCCATTCCATTCCCCATTCCACTGCAAATTCCATTCCATTACATTGCACATTCCATTCCTGATTCCATTCCCAATTCCATTTCATTCAATTCCCCATTTAATTCCCCTTCCATTCCCCATTCCATTCCATTCCATTCCCCATTCCATTCCATATACAATTCTGCATTCCATTCCATTTCCCATTAAATTAACAATTCCATTTCATTCCATTCCACATTCCATTCCCCATTCCATTCCCCATTCCACTCCCTGTCCCATTCCCCATTCCATTGCATTCTATTCTGAATTCCATTTTTCAATCCATTTCCCATTCCATTCCATTGCATTCCCCATTCCATTCCACATACAATTCCGAATTCCTTTCCATTGCTTTCCCCACTCCATTCACCATTCCATTGCGTATTCCATTCCATTACATTCAACATTCTATTCCCCCTTGCATTTCCAAATCCATTTCATTCTATTCCCCATTTCATTCCCCATTCCATTCCCCAATCCATACCATGCCATTCCCCATTCCATTCCATATACAATTCCGCATTCCATTCCACGCCATTCCCCATTCCGTTTACTACTCCATTTCATTCCATACCCCGTTCAATTCCCTATTCCATTCAACATTACATTTCATATACAATTCAGCATTCCATTCCATAACATTCCCCATTCAATTAACAATTCCATTTGATTCCATTCCCCATTCAATTCCCCATTCTATTCCCCATTCCATTACATTCCACTCCCCATTCAATTCCCGATTCCATTTTAAATTCCATTCCCCAGTCCATTAATTTCCATTCCCCATTCCATTAAATATACAATTCTGCCTTCCGTTCCATTCCGTTCCCCATTAAATTAACAAGTCCATTTCATTCCATTCCCCATTCATTTCCCCATTCCATTCCATTCCATTCCATTCCCCATTCCATTTCATATTCAATTACTCATTCCGTTTTATTCCATTCCCCATTCCATTCCACATTCCATTCCCCGTTCCATTCCATTTCACTCCCCATTCCATTCCCCTTTCCAATCCCCAATCCATTCCCCATTCCATTGCATTCCATTCCCTATTCCGTTCTTCATTCCATTTCCTATTCCATTTAATTCCATTCCCATTGCATTCCATATACAATTCCGCATTCCATTCCATACCATTCCCCATTCCATTAACAATTCCATTTCATTCCATTCCCCATTCAATTCCCCATACCATTACCCATTCCATTCCATTCTTTCCCAATTCCATTCTCCATTCAATTCCCCACTCCATTCCATTCCATTTCCTATTCCATTCCCCATTCCATTGCCTATTCCATTCCACTACTTTGAACATTTCATTCCCCCTTCCATTAGCAATTCCATTTCTTTCCATTCCCCATTCCATTACCCATTCCATTCCATTCCATTAACCATTACATTCCATATACAATTCTGCATTCCATTTCATTGTTTTCCCCATTAAATTAACAATTCCATTTCATTCCATTCCCCACTGAATTCCCCATTCCATTCCTGATTCCATTCCATTCCATTCCCCATTCCATTCCATATGCAATTTCGCATTCCGTTCCATTCCTTTCCCCATTCCATTCGACATTCCATTCCTCGTTCCATTCTATTCCATTCCCCATTACTTTCCATATACAATTCCTCATTCCATTCCATTCCATTACCCACTCCATTCCACATTCCATTACCTGTTCCATTCCGTTCCATTCCCCGTTCCATTCTCCATTCCACTCCCAGTTCCATTCCCCATTACATTGTATTCCATTTCCAATTGCATTCTTCATTCCATTTCCCAGTCTATTCCATTCCATTCCCCATTCCATTACATTTACAATTCCGAATTCCTTTTCATTGCTTTGCCCATTCCCTTTCCTGTTTCATTGCCTATTCCATTCCATTCCATTCAACATTCCATTCCCCCTTCCATTTCCGATTCCATTTCATTCATTTTCCCATTCCATTCCTCATTCCATTCCCCAATCCATTTAGTTCCATTCCCTATTCCATTCCATATATAATTCCGCAATCCATTTGATAACATTCACCATTCCATTAACAATACCATTTCATTCCATTCCCCAATCCATTCCCCATTCCATTCCATTAATTTAACAATTCCATTCTCTATTAAACTCCCCACTCCATTGCATTGCATTCCCCATTCCATTCCCCATTCCATTGCCTATTCCATTCCATTACATTCAACATTCCATTCCCCCTTCCATTTCCAATTCCATTTCTTTCCATTTCCCATTCCATTCCCCATTCCATTACCCAATCCATTTAGTTCCATTCCCTATTGCATTCTATATATAATTCCGCATTCCATCTGATAACATTCCCCATTCCATCAACAATACCATTTCATTCCATTCCCCAATCCATTCCCCATTCCATTCCATTACTTTAACAATTCCATTCTCTATACAACTCCCCACTCCATTCCATTGCATTCCCCATTCCATTCCCCATTCCATTGCAAATTCCATTCCATTACATTACACATTCCATTCCCGATTCCATTCCCAATTCCATTTCATTCAATTCCCCATTTAATTCCCCTTCCATTCCCCATTCCATTCCATTCCATTCCCCATTCCATTCCATATACAATTCGGTATTCCATTCCATTTCCCATTAAATTAACAATTCCATTTCATTCCATTCCACATTCCATTCCCCATTCCATTCCCCATTCCACTCCCTGTCCCATTCCCCATTCCATTGCATTCTATTCCGAATTCCATTATTCAATCCATTTCCCATTCCATTCCATTCCATTCCCCATTCCATTCCCCATTCCAATCCTCGTTCCATTCCTCCTTCCATTTCATTTAAATCCCCATTCATTGAATATACAATTCTACATTCCGTTCTATTCCATTCAACATTCCATTCCACCTTCCATTCCCCGTTCCATTCCATTCCATTTCCCATTCCATTCACCATTCACTCCCCGTTCCATTCCTCGTTCCATTGCATTCCATGTCCAATTCCATTCTTCATTGCATTTTCCATTACATTTGATTCCATTCCCCATTCCATTCCATATACAATTCCGCATTCCTTTCCATTGCATTCCCCATTAAATTCCAAATTCCATGGCCTATTCCATTCCATTACATTCAACATTCCATTCCCCCTTCCATTTCCAATTCCATTTAATTCCATTCCCCATTGCATTCCCCATTCCATTCCATTCCATTCCCCATTCCATTCCATATACAATTCCGCATTCCATTCCATACCATTCCCCATAACATTAACAATTCCATTTCATTCCATTCCCCATTCAATTCCCCATTCCATTCCCCATTCCATTCCGTTCCTTTCCCAATTTCATTCTACATCCCATTCCCCACTCCATTCCATTCCTTTCCCCATTCCTTTCTATATACAGTTCTGCATTCCTTTCCATTGCTTTCCTCTTTTCATTCCCCATTCCATTGCCTATTCCATTCCATTATATTCAACATTCCATTCCCTCTTCCATTTCCAATTGCCTGTCATTCCATTCCCCATTCCATTCTCCATTCCATTCCCCAATCCATTCCATTCCGTTCCCCATTTCTTTCCATATACAATTCTGCATTCCATTCCATACCATTCCCCATTCCATCAACAATTCCATTACATTCAATTCCCCATTAAATTACCCATTCCATTCCATTCCTTTCCCAATTCCATTCTCCATTCAACTCCCCACTCCATTCCATTCCATTCCACGTTCCATTCCCTATTCCATTCCATAAACCATTCCCCATTCCGTTCCATGTACAATTCCGCATTCCATTCCATTCCATTCCCCATTAAATTAACTATTCCATTTCATTCCATTCCTCATTCATTTCCCCATTCCATTCCCCAATTCATTCCATTCCATTCCCCATTCCATTCCATATACAATTCCGCATTCCATTCCATTTCATTCCCCATTCCATTCCACATTCCATTACCCATTCCATTAACAATTCCATTTCATTCCATTCCCCATTTAATTCCCCATTCCATTCCCCATTTCATTCCATTCCTTACCCAATTCCATTCTCCATTCAATTCCCCATTCCATTCCTTTCCATTCCCCATTCATTCCCCATTCCATTGCCCATTCCATTGCATAACATTGAACATTAAATCCCCCTTCCTTTACCATATTATTTAATTCATCATTCAATTCCCCATTCCATTCCCCAATCCATTCCATTCCATTCCCTATTCCATTCCATATAATATTATGCATTCCGTTCCAGTCCACTCCCCATTCCATTCCCCATTCCACTCCACATTCCATTCCCCATTCCATTTCATTCCAATCCCCATTCCATTGAATACACAATTATGCATTCTGTTCCATTCCATTCCCCAATTCTTTCCATTCCATTCCCCATTCCATTCCTTACACAATTCTGCATTCTGTCCCATTCCATTTTCCATTCCATTCCACATTCCATTACTCATTCCATTAACAATTCCATTTCATTCCATTCCCCGTTCAGTTCCCCATTAAATTCCCCATTCCATTCCATTCCTTTCCCAATTCCATTCTCCATTCCATTCCCCACTCCTTTCCATTCCATTCCCCATCCCATTCGCCATTCCATTGCCCATTCCATTCCATTCCATCGAACATTCCATTTCCCCATCCTTTCCCTGTTCCATTTCATTCCCTTCCCCATTCAATTCAACATTCCATTCCCCATTCCATTAAATTCCATTCCCCATTCCATTCCATATACAATGTCGCATTCCATTCCATTCCATTCCCCATTAAATAAACAATTCCATTTCATTCTATTCCCCATTCAATTCCCCATTCCATTCCCCATTCCATTCCCCATTCCATTCCATTTCTGATTCCATCGCATACGCAATTCCCTATTCCGTTAAATTAAATTCCCCATTTCATTTAACTTTCCATTCTCTGTTCCATTCCATACCATTCCCCACTCCATTACCAATTCCATTCTCCATTCCATTCCCCATTCCATTCCATTCCATTCCATATTCCATTCCATATACAATTGCGCATTTTTTAACATTCCATTCCCAATTCCATTCCACATTCCATTCATCGTTCCATTCCGTATTGCATTCCCCATTCCACTCCCCGTTCCATTCCCTGTTCCATTGCATTCTATTCCCTATTCCATTCTTCACTCCATTTCCCATTCCATTCCAAATTCCATTCCATATAGAATTCCGCATTCCTTTATATTGCATTCCTCATTCAATTCCCCATTTCATTGCCTATTCCATTACATTACATTCAACATTAAATTCCCCCTTCCATTCTATATTTCCTATCATTTAATTCCCCATTGAATTCCCCATTCCATTCCAGAATCCATTGCATTCCATTCACCATCCATTCCATATACAATTCCGCATTCCATTGTATCATTCCCCATTCCATTAACAATTCCATTTCATTCCGTTCCCCATTCAATTTCCCATTCCATTCCCCATTCTATTCCATTCCATTCCCAATTCCATTCCATATACAATTCCGTATTCCATTCCATTAAACTCCCCATAAATTAACCATTCCTTTTCATTCCATTCCCCATTCAATTCCCCATTAAATTCCCCATTCCTTTCCATTCTATTCTCCATTCTATTCAATATACAATTCCTTATTCCTTTCCATTCCATTCCCCATTACATTCCACATTCCATTCCCCATTCCATGACATTCCATTCCCCATTCCATTCCCAATTTCATTCTCCATTCCATTCCCCATGCCATTGCATTCCATTCCCCATTAAATTCCATATAAAAACCCGCATTCCGTTCCATTCCATTCCCCATTCCATTGTATTCCATTCCCATTTCCATTCTTCATTCCATTTCTCATTCCATTCCATTCCATTCCCCATTCCATTCCATATACAATTCCGCATTCTTTTATATTGCTTTCCCCATTCCTTTCCCAATTCCACTGTCTATTTCATTCCATTATATTCAACATTCCTTTCCCCCTTCTATTTCCAATTCCATTTCATTCCATTCCCCTTTCTATTCAGCATTACATTCCTCAATCCATTCCATTCCATTCCTATTCCGTTCCATATACAATTCTGCATTCCATTCCATACAATTTTTCGTTCCATTAAAAATTCCATTTCATTCCATTCCCTTTCCATTCCACAATCCATTCCCCATTTCACTCCCCTTTCCATTCCCCGTTCCATTGTATTGCATTCCCATTTCCATTCTTCATTCCATTTCTCATTCCATTCCATTCCATTCCCCATTCCATTCCATATACAATTCCGCATTCGTTTAATTGCTTTCCCCATTTCTTTCCCAATACCACTGTCTATTTCATTCCACTATATTCAACATTCCTTTCCCCCTTCCATTTCCAATTCCATTTCATTCCATTCCCCATTCGATTCCCCATTCCATTACCCATTTCATTCCATTCCTTTTCCAATTCCATTCTCCATTCAATTCCCCACTCCATTCCATTCCATTCCCCGTTCCATTTCCCATTCCATTAAATATAAAATTCGTCATTCCATTCCATATACAGTTCCGCGTTCCATTCCATTCCTTTCCCCATTAAATTAACAATTCCATTTAATTCCATTCCCCACTGATTTCTCCTTTCCGTTCCCCAATTCTTTCCATTCCATTCTCCATTCCATTCCATATACAATTCTGCATTCCGTCCGATTCCATTTCTCATTCTATTCCACATTCCATTAGCCATTCCTTTAACAATTCCATTTCATTCCATTCCCCATTCAATTCCCCATTAAATTCCCCATTCCATTCCATTCCTTTCCCAATTCCATTCTCCATTCCATTCCCCACTCTATTCCATTCCATTCAGCATTCCATTCGCCATTCCATTGCCCATTCCATTCCATTACATTGAACATTCCATTCCCCCTTCCGTTTCCTGTTCCATTTCATTCCCTTCCCCATTCAATTCAATATTCCATTCCCCATTCCATTAAATTCCATTCCCCATTCAATTCCCGTTCCATTCCCCATTCCATTCCATTCCATTCCATGCCATTTCTGATTCCATTCCATATACAATTCCCCATTCCGTTAAATTCAATTCCCCATTTCATTTAACATTCCATTCCCCGTTCCATTCCATACCATTCCCCATTCCGTTACCAATTCCATTCTCCATTCCATTCTACAATCCATTCCATTACATTCATTATTTCATTTCATATTGTATTTTGTATTCCGTTCCATTCCACTCCCCATTCCATTCCCCATTCCAATCCTCGTTCCATTCCTCATTGCATTTCATTTAAATCCCCATTCCATTGAATATACATTTCTGCATTCCGTTCCATTCCATTCAACATTCCATTCCACCTTCCATTCCCTGTTCCATTCCATTCCATTCCCCATTCCATTCCCCATTCACTCCCCATTCCATTCCTCGTTCCATTGCATTCCATGTCCAATTCCATTCTTCATTCCATTTACCATTCCATTTGATTCCATTCCCCATTCCATTCCATATACAATTCCGCATTCCTTTCCATTGCATTCCCCATTAAATTCCAAATTCCATGGCCTATTCCATTCCATTCCATTCCATTCCATTCAACATTCCATTCCCCCTTCCATTTCCAATTCCATTTCATTCCATTCCCCATTCCATTCCATTCCATTCCCCATTCCATTCCATATACAATTCCGCATTCCATTCCATACCATTCCCCATAACATTAACAATTCCATTTCATTCCATTCCCCATTCAATTCCCCATTCCATTCCCCATTCCATTCCATTCCTTTCCCAATTCCATTCTCCATTCCATTCCCCACTCCATTCCATTCCATTCCCCATTCCCTTTTATATACAATTCTGCATTCCTTTCCATTGCTTTCCTCATTTCATTCCCCATTCCATTGCCTATTCCATTCCATTATATTCAACCTTCCATTTCTCCTTCCATTTCCAATTGCCTGTCATTCCATTCCCCATTCCATTCTCCATTCCATTCCCCAATCCATTCCATTCCATTCCCCATTTCTTTCCATATACAATTCTGCATTCCATTCCATACCATTCCCCATTCCATTAACAATTCCATTCCATTCCATTCCCCATTAAATTAACTATTCCATTTCATTCCATTCCTCATTCATTTCCCCATTCCATTCCCCAATTCATTCCATTCCATTCCCCATTCCATTCCATATACAATTCCGCATTCTATTCCATTTCATTCCCCATTCCATTCCACATTCCATCACCCATTCCATTAACAATTCCATTTCATTCCATTCCCCATTTAATTCCCCATTCCATTCCCCATGTCATTCCATTCCTTACCCAATTCCATTCTCCATTCAATGCCCCATTGCATTCCTTTCCGTTCCCCATTCATTCCCCATTCCATTGCCCATTCCATTGAATTGCATTGAACATTAAATCCCCCTTCCTTTACCAATTCCATTTCCTTCCATTCCCCATTCCATTCCCCATTCCATTTAATTACATTCAACATTCCATTCCCCTTCAATTTTATATTCCATATCATTTAATTCATCATTCAATTCCCCATTCCTTTTCCCAATCCATTCCATTCCATTCCCTATTCCATTCCATATACAATTACGCATTCCGTTCCAGTCCACTCCCCATTCCATTCCACATTCCACTCCCTGTTACATTCCTTTCCTTTCCCCATTCCATTCCCCTTCCACTCCACGTTCCATTCCCCATTCCATTTCATTCCAATCCCCATTCCATTGAATACACAATTATGCATTCTGTTCCATTCCATTCCCCATTCCATTCCATATTCCATTCCCCATTCCATTCCATTGCATTCCTGATTCCATTCCCCATTCCACTCCCCATTCCATTCTCTGTTCCATTGCATTCCATGCCCAATTCCATTCTTCATTCCATTTCCCATTCCATTCCATTCCATTCATCATTCCATTCCATATACAATTCCGCATTCGTTTCCATTGCTTTTCCCATTAAGTTCCCAATTCTCTTACCTATTCTATTCTATTACATTCAACATTTTATTCCTACATCCATTTCCAATTCCATTCCATTCCATTCCCCATTACATTGCCCATTCCATTACCGAATCCATTCCATTCCATTACCATTCCATTCCATACACAATTCTGCATTCCAGTCCATACCATTCCCCATTCCATTAACAATTCCCTTTCATTTCATACCCCATACCACTCCCCATTCCGTTAACCATTCCATTCCATTCCTTTCCCAATTCCATTCTCCATTCAATTATCCATTCCATTCCATTCCATTCCCCATTCCTTTTCCCATTCCAGTCCATATACAATTCTTCATTCGATTCCATATACAATTCCGCATTCCATTCCTTTACATTCTCCATTTAATTAACAATTCCATTTAATTCCATTCCCCATTGAATTCTCCATTCCATTCCCCAATTCGTTCCATTCCATTCCCCATTTCATTCCATATACAATTCTACATTCCGTCCCGTTCCATTTTCCATTCCATTCCACATTCCATTACTCATTCCATTAACAATTCCATTTCATTCCATCCCCCGTTCAATTCCCCATTAAATTCCCCATTCCATTCCATTCCTTTCCCAATTCCATTCTCCATTCCCTTCCCCACTGCATTCCATTCGATTCCCCATTCCATAAGCCATTCCATTGCCCAGTCCATTCTATTCCATCAAACATTCCATTTCCCCATCCTTTCCCTGTTCCATTTCATTCCCTTCCCCATTCAATTCAACATTCCATTCCCCATTCCATTAAATTCCATTCCCCATTCCATTCCACATACAATGCCGCATTCCATTCCATTCCATTCCCCATTAAATAAACAATTCCATTTCATTCTATTCCCCATTCAATTCCCCATTCCATTCCCCATTCCATTCCATTTCTGATTCCATTGCATACGCAATTCCCTATTTCTTTAAATTCAATTCCCCATTTCATTTAACTTTCCATTCCCTGTTCCATTCCATACCATTCCTCACTCCATTACCAATTCCATTCCCCATTCCATTCCCCATTCCATTCCATTCCATTCCATTCCATTCCATTCCATATTCCTTTCCATATACAATTCCACATTTTATAACATTACATTCCCAATTCCATTCCACATTCCATTTCCCGTTCCATTCTGTATTGCATTCCGCATTCCACTCCCCGTTCCATTCCCCATTCCATTGCATTCCAATCCCAATTCCATTCTTCATTCCATTTCCCATTTCATTCCTTTCCATTCCAAATTCCATTCCATATAGATTTCCGCATTCCTTTCCATTGCATTCCCCATTCAATTCCCTATTTCATTGCCTATTCCATTACATTACATTCAACATTAAATTCCCACTTCCATTCTATATTCCATATCATTTAATTCCCCATTCAATTCCCCATTCTTTTCCTGAATCCATCCATTCCATTCCATTCCCCATTCCATTCCAGAATCCATTCCATTCCATTCACCATTCCTTTCCATATACAATTCCGCATTCCATTGTATCATTCCCCAATCCATTAACAATTCCATTTCATTCCATTCCCCATTCAATTTCCCATTCCATTCCCCATTCCATTCCATTCCTTTCCCAATTCCATTCCATATACAATTCCGCAATCTATTCCATTAATCTCCCCATTAAATTAACCAGTCCTTTTCATTCCATTCCCCATTCAATTCCCCATTCTATTCCCCATTCCTTTCCATTCCATTCCCCATTACATTCCACGTTCCATTCCCTGTTCCATGACATTCCATTCCCCATTCCATTCCCAATTTCATTCTCCATTCCATTCCCCATGCCATTGCTTTCCATTCCCCATTAAATTCCATATACAAACCTGCATTCTGTTCCATTCCATTCCCCATTCCATTCCACAATCCATTCGCCATTTCACTCCCCGTTCCATTCCCTGTTCCATTGTATTCCATTCCCATTTCCATTCTTCATTCCATTTCTCATTCCATTCCATTCCATTCCCCATTCCATTCCATATACAATTCCGCATTCTTTTCCATTGCTTTCCCCATTCCTTTCCCAATTCCACTGTCTATTTCATTCCACTATATTCAACATTCCTTTCCCCCTTCCATTTCCAATTCCATTTCATTCCATTCCCCGTCCCATTCAGCATTCCATTCCCCAATCCATTCCATTCCATTCCTCATTCCATTCCATATACAATTCCGCATTCCATTCCATACAATTCCCCATTCCATTAAAAATTCCATTTCATTCCATTCCCCATTCCATTCCACAATCCATTCCCCATTGCCCTCCCTGTTCCATTCCCCGTTCCATTGTATTGCATTCCCATTTCCATTCTTCATTGCATTTCTCATTCCATTCCACATTCCATACCATATACAATTCTGCATTCTTTTAAATTGCTTTCCCCATTCCTTTTCCAATACCACTGTCTATTTCATTCCACTATATTCAACATTCCTTTCCTCCTTCCATTTCCAATTCCATTTCATTCCATTCCCCATTCGATTCCCCATTCCGTTACCCATTCCATTCCATTCCTTTTCCAATTCCATTCTCCATTCAATTCCCCACTCCATTCCATTACATTCCCCGTTCCATTTCCCATTCCATTAAATATACATTTCGTCATTCCATTCCATATACAGTTCCGCGTTCCATTCCATTGCTTTCCCCATTAAATTAACAATTCCATTTAATTCCATTCCCCACTGATTTCTCCTTTCCTTTCCCCAATTCTTTCCATTCCATTCCCCATTCCATTCCATATACAATTCTGCATTCCGTCCGATTCCATTTCCCATTCTATTCCACATTCCATTAGCCATTCCTTTAACAATTCAATTTCATTCCATTCCCCATTCAATTCCCCATTAAATTCCCCATTCCATTTCATTCCTTTCCCAATTCAATTCTCCATTCCATTCCCCACTGCATTCCATTCCATTCAGCATTCCATTTGCCATTCCATTGCCCATTCCATTCCATTACATTGAACATTCCCTTCCCCCTTCCTTTTCCTGTTCCATTTCATTCCCTTCCCCATTCAATTCAATATTCCATTCCCCATTCCAATAAATTCCCTTCCCCATTCAATTCCCCATTCCATTCCCCATTCCATTCCATTCCATTCCACTTCTGATTCCATTCCATACACAATTCCCCATTCTGTTAAATTCAATTCCCCATTTCATTTAACATTCCATTCCCCGTTCCATTCCATACCATTCCCCATTCCATTACCAATTCCATTGTCCATTCCATTCCCCAATCCGTTACATTACATTCATTATTCCATTCCATATTCTATTTTGCATTCCGTTCCATTCCACTCCCCATTCCATTCCACATTCCATTTCCTGTTCCATTCCATTCCATTGCCCATTCCATTCCCCATTCCAACCCTTGTTCCATTCCTCATTCCATTACATTTAAATCCCCATTCCATTGAATATACAATTCTGCATTCCATTGCGTTCCATTCAACATTCCATTCCACCTTCAATTTTCCGTTCCATTCCATTCCATTCACCATTCCATTAACCATTCCACTCCACATTCTATTCCCCGTTCCATTGCATTCCATGTCCAATTCCATTCTTCATTCCATTTCCCATTCCATTTCATTCCATTCCCCATTCCATTCCACATTCCATTCCCCCATCCATTCCATTCCATTTCTCATTCCATTCCATATACAATTCCGCATTCCATTCCATACAATTCCCCATTCCATTAAAAACTCCATTTCATTCCATTCCCCATTCAATTCCCCATTCCATTCCATTCCTTTCCCAATTCCATTCTCCATCAAGTCCCCACTCAATTCCATTCAATTCCCCGTTCCATTTCCCATTCCATTCCATATACAATTCGTCATTCCATTTCATATACAATTCCGCATTCCATTCCATTACATTCCCCATTAAATTAACAATTCCATTTAATTCCATTCCCCATTGAATTCCCCTTTCCATTCCCCAATTCTTTCCATTCCATTCCCCATTTCATTCCATATACAATTCCACATTCCGTCCCATTCCATTTCCCATTCCATTCCACATTCCATTACCCATTCCATTAACAATTCCATTTCATTCCATTCCCCTTTCAATTCCCCATTAAATTTCCCATTGCATTCCATTCCTTTCCCAGTTCCATTCTCCATTCCATTCCCCACTCCATTCCTTTCCATTCCCCATTCCATTCACTATTCCATTGCCCATTCCATTCCATTACATTGAACATTCCATTCCCCCTTCCATTCCCTGTTCCATTTCATTCCCTTCCCCATTCAATTCAATATTCCATTCCCAATTCCATTAAATTCCATTCGCCATTCAATTCCCGTTCCATTCCCCATTCCATTCCATTAAATTCCATGCCATTTCTGATTGCATTCCATATAGAATTCCCCATTCCATTAAATTCAATTCCCCATTTCATTTAACATTCCATTCCCTGTTCCATTCCATACCATTCCCCATTCCGTTACCAATTCCATTCTCCATTCCATTCTACAATCCATTCCATTACATTCATTATTCCATTTCATATTCTATTTCGCATTCCATTCCATTCCACTCCCCATTCCATTCCACATTCCATTTCCTGTTCCATTCCATTACATTCCCCATTCCATTCCTCATTCCAATCCTCGTTCCATTCCTCCTTCCATTTCATTTAAATCCCCATTCATTGAATATACAATTCTACATTCCGTTCCATTCCACATTCCATTCCATAAACCATTCCCCATTCCGTTCCATATACAATTCCGCATTCCATTCCATTCCATTCCCCATTAAATTAACTATTCCATTTCATTCCATTCCTCATTCATTTCCCCATTCCATTCCCCAATTCATTCCATTCCATTCCCCATTCCATTCCTTATACAATTCCGCATTCCGTTCCATTTCGTTCCCCATTCCATTCCACATTCCATTACCCATTCCATTACCAATTCCATTTCATTTCATTCCCCATTCAATTCCCCATTTATTCCCTATTCCCCATTCCATTACACATTCCATTCCCCGTTCCATTCCATTCCATTCCCCATTCCATTCGCCATTCCACTCCCCTTTCCATTCCCCATTCCATTCCATTCCTTTCCCAATTCCATTCTCCATTCCATTCCCCACTCAATTCCAAACCATTCCCCATTCCATTCACCATTCCATTGCCTAATCCATTCCATTACATTGAACATTCCATTCCCCCTTCCATTCGCAATTCCATTTCATTCTATTCCGCATTCAATTCCCCAATCCATTCCCCATTGAATACCATTCCATTCCCTATTCCATTCCCTATACAATTCAGCATTCAATCCAATCCATTCCCCATTAAATTAACAATTCCATTTCATTTCATTCCCCATTCAATTCCCCAATTCTATTCTCTAATCCATTCCATTCCATTCCCCATTCCATTACACATTCCATTCCCCGTTCCATTCCATTCCATTCGCCATTCCACTCCCCGTTGAATTCCCTGTTCCTTTGAATTCCATTCCCAATTCCATTCGCATTCCACTCCCCGTTCTGTTCCCCGTTCCATTGTATTCCGTTCCCAATTCCATTCTTCTTTCCGTTTCCCATTCCATTCCATTCCATTCACCATTCCATTCTATATACAATTCCGCATTCCTTTCCATTGCTTTCCTCATTTCCTTCCCCATTCCATTGCCTATTCCATTCCATTATATTCAACATTCCATTCCCCCTTCCATTTCCAATTGCCTGTCATTCCATTCCCCATTCTATTCTCCATTCCATTCCCCAATCCATTCCATTCCATTCCCCATTTCTTTCCATATAGAATTCCACATTCCATTCCATACCATTCCTCATTCCATTAACAATTCCATTACATTCAATTCCCCATTCAATTAACCATTAAATTCCCCATTCCATTCTGTTCCTTTCCCAATTCCATTCTGCATTCAACTCATCACTCCATTCTATTCCATTCCCCGTTCCATTCCCCATTCCATTCCCCATTTCATTCCATACACAATTCCCCATTCCATTCCATGTACAATTCCGCATTCCGTTCCATTACATTCCCCATTAAATTAACAATTCCATTTCATTGCATTCCCCATTCAATTCCCCATTCCATTTCCCAATTAATTCCATTCCATTCCCCATTCCATTCCATATACAATTCCGCATTCCGTTCCATTTCATTCCCCATTCCATTCCACATTCCATTACCCATTCCATTAACAATTCCATTTCATTCCATTCCCCATTTAATTCCCCATTCCATTCCCCATTCCATTCCACTCCTTTCCCAATTCCATTCTCCATTCAATTCCCCATTAAATTCCATTCCGTTCCCCATTCCATTCCCCATTCCATTGCCCATTCCATTGCATTACATTGAACATTAAATCCCCCTTCCATTACCAATTCCATTTCCTTCCATTCGCCATTCCATTCCCCATTCTATTTAATTACATTCAACATTCCATTCCCCTTCAATTTTATATTCCATATCATTTAATTCGTCATTCAATTCCCCATTCCATTCCCCAATCCATTCCATTCCATTCCATATACAATTACGCATTCTGTTCCATTCCACTCCCCATTCCATTCCACATTCCACTCCCTGTTCCATTCCATTCCTTTCCCCATTTCATTCCCCATTCCACTCCACGTTCCATTCCCCATTCCATTTCATTCCAATCCCCATTCCATTGAATATACAATTATGCATTCTGTTCCATTCCATTCCTCATTCCATTCCATATTCCATTCCCCATTCCATTCCATTGCATTCCCGATTCCATTCCCCATTCCACTCCCTGTTCCATTCCCTGTTCCATTGCATTCCATGCCCAATTCCATTCTTCATTCCATTTCCCATTCCATTCCATTCCATTCATCATTCCATTCCGTATAAATTACGCATTCATTTCCATTGCTTTCCCCATTAAGTTCCCCATTCTCTTACCTATTCCATTCTATTACATTCAACATTCCATTCCTACTTCCATTTCCAATTCCACTCCATTCCATTCCCCATTACATTGCCCATTCCATTACCGAATCCATTCCATTCCATTACCATTCCATTCCATACACAATTCTTCATTCCAGTCCATACAGTTCCCCATTCCATTAACAATTCCCTTTAATTTCTTACCACATACCACTACCCATTCCATTAACCATTCCATTCCATTTTTTTCCCAATTCCATTCTCCATTCAATTATCCACTCCATTCCATTACATTCCCCATTCCATTCTGCATTCCATTCCCCAATTCATTCCATTCCATCCCTCATCCATTCCATATACAATTTCGCATTCCATTCCATACAATTCCACATTCCATTAAAAATTCCATTTCATTCCATTCCCCATTCAATTCGCCATTCCATTACCCATTCCATTCTATTCCATCCCAAATTCCATTCCCCATTCCATTCCATTCCATTTCCCTAACATTCCCCATTTCATTTCATTCCATTTCATTTTCCCATTTCTTTCCATTCCATTCTCCAATAAATTATCCGTTGCATTTCATTTCATTCCCCATTCCATTCCTCATTCCATTCCATTCTATTCCCCATTCCATTCCCCTTTAAATTCCATTCCATTCCTCACAACATTCCCCACTGCAATTCATTCCATTAACTTTTCCATTCTCCGTTCCGTTACATTCCATTCCCCATTCCATTACCTGTTCCATTCCATTATATTCCCCTTTCCATTCCCCGTTTCATTCCTTTACGTTCTCCATTAAATTAACCATTGCATTCCATTCCATTTCGCATTACATTCCCCTTTCCATTCCCCATTCCATTCCATTCCATTAACATTTCTATTATCATTTCCATTCCATTCCATTCCCCATTGCATTCCCCGTTCCTTTCCCTTCCATTCCAAGTTCGATTCCAATCACTTCCCCAGTTCATTTCACTTTCCATGCCATGCCATTGCCATTCAATTCCCCATTCCATTCCATTCCATTACCAATTCCATTCTCCATTCTATTCGCCATTCCATTTCATTCAATTCCCATTTCCATTCCACATTCTATTCCATTCCATTCCCGATCCCATTGCCCATTCCATTCCATTACATTCAACATTACATCCCCCCTTCCATTTCCCAATTAGATTTCATTACATTCCCCTATCAATTCCCAATTTCATTCCCCATTCTATTCCATTCCATATACAATTCCACATTACATTCCATTCCATTACCCATTCTATTCCATTTCATTCCCAATTCCATTCTCCATATCGTTCCCCTTTCCATTTCATTCAATTCCACATTCCAGGCCATATTCTATCCTATTCCATTCCCCATTCCATTGCCCATTCCATCCCATGACATTCAACATTCCATTCCCCCTTCCATTCCCAATTCCATTTCATTCCATTCTCCATTCAATTCCTCATTCCGATCCCCATTCCATTCCATTATATTCCAAATTTCATTATCCATTCCATTCCATTCCATTCCCCATTGCATTCCCCATTCCATTCGATTCCATTGCCCATAACATTCCCCAATCCATTTCATTCCATTAACATTTCCATTCCACTTTCCATTACATTCCATTCCCCATTCCATCCCCCGTTCCATTCCATTCCATTCCGCATTCCACTACACGTTTCATTCCATTCCATTCCCCATTCCATTTCCCTTTCCATTCAATTCCATTCCACATTCCATTCACCTTTCCATTCAATTTGGTTCCCAATTACATTCTCCATTCTTTTCCCCATTCCATTTCATTCAATTCCTCATTCCATTCCACATCTATTCCACTCCTTTCCCCATTCCTTTGCCCATTCCATTCCATTATATCCAACACTCCTTTCCCACTTCCATTCCCAATTACATTTCATTCCATTCCCCAATCAATTCCTAATTCGAAATCTCATTCCAGTGCATTCCATTCCTTTCCCCAATCCATTCCATATACACTTCTGCATTCCATTCAATTCCACTAATCATTCCATTCCCTGTTGCATTCCTTTCCATTTCCCATTCCATTCCCCATTCTATTCCATTCCATTCTCAATAACGTTCCTCATTCCATTTCGTTCCATTAACCTTTCCATTCACCGTTCCATTACATTCCATTCCACATTCCATTCCATTGCATTCCCCTTCCATTCCCGGTTTCATTACATTCGTTTCTCCATTAAATTAACCTTTGCATTCCATTCCATTCCCCATTCCACTCCCCGTTAAATTCCCTGCTCCATTCCATTTCATTGGCCTTTGCATTCACCATTCCATTCCATTCCATTCCTCATTCCATTCCATTCCATTCCCAATTCAATTCTCCATTACATTCCCCATTCCATTTCATTCAATTCCCCATTGCATTCCACATTCTATCCCATTCCATTCCCCTTTCTATTGCCCATTCCGTTAAATTACATTCAACATTCCATTCCCTTTTCCATTCCCAATTCCATTTCATTTCATTTAATATTCAATTCCCCATTCCATTCCCCATTCCATTTTATATACAAGTCCTCATTCTATTCCATTCCATTCCCCATTCCATTCCCCATTCCATTCCATTCCGTTCCCCATTCCATTCCATGTAAAGTTCCGCATTCCATTCCATTCTATTATCCATTCCATTCCCAATTCCATTCCCCGTTGTATTCCATTCCATTCCCCAATCCATTCCCCATTCCATTTTATTCTTTCCCCATTCCAGTTGCCTTTCCATTCCATTCCATTCCACATTTCATTCCCCATTCCATTCTATTCCATTCCAAATTCCATTCCCCATTCCATTCTCCATTCCATTCCATTCCATTCCCCTAACATTCCCCATTTCATTTCATTCCATTTCATTTTTCCATTTTCTTCCATTCCATTCTCCAATAAATTGTCCGTTGCATTTCATTTCATTCCCCATTCCATTCCTCATTCCATTCCATTCCATTCCCCATTCCATTCCCCATTCCATTCCCCTTTAAATTCCATTCCATTCCCCACAACATTCCCCATTGCAATTCATTCCATTAACTTTTCCATTCCCCGTTCCATTACATTCCATTCCCCATTCCATTACCTGTTCCATTCCATTACATTCCCCTTTCCATTCCCCGTTTCGTTCCTTTACATTCTCCATTAAATTAACCGTTGCATTCCATTCCATTTCCCATTCCATTCCCCTTTCCATTCCCCATTACATTCCATTCCATTCCCACTTCCGTTACCGTTTCCATTCCATGCCATTCCCCATTGCAATCCTCATTGCTTTCCCTTCCATTCCAAGTTTGATTCCATTTACTTCCCCATTTCATTTCCCTTTCCATTCCATGCCATTGAGATTCAATTCCCCATTCCATTCCATTCCATTCCCAATTCCATTCTCCATTCTATTCCCCATTCCATTTCATTCAATTACTCATTCCATTCCATGTTCTATTCCATTCCATTCCCCATTCCATTGCCCATTCCGCTCCATTACATTCAACATTCCATTCAACCTTATATTCCCAATTCCATTTCATTCCAATCCTTATTCCATTCCCCATTCCAATCCTTATTCCATTCCCCATTCCATTCCCCGTTCCATTCCCTGTTCCATTCCATTCCATTCCCGATTCCACTCCCCATTCCATTCCATTCCAATCCATTCCCAGTTCCATGCTCCATTCCATTCCCCATCCCTTTTCATTCAATTCCCCATTCCATTCCACATTCTATCCCATTGCATTCCGTATTACATTGCCCATTCCATTCCATTACATTCAACATTGCATTCCCCATTCCATTCCCAATTCCATTTTATTACATTCCCCATTCAATTCCCCATTCCATTCCCCATTCCATTCCATTCCCCATTCCTTTCCATTTACTATTCTGCATTCCATTCCATTCCATTCCCCATTCCATTCCCATTCCATTCCATTCCATTCCCAATTCCATTCTCCATTCCATTCCCCATTCCATTCCATTCCATTCCATTCCCCTTTCCATTCCCTATTTCATTCCATTCCATTTTAAAATAAATTAACTGTTGAATTCCATTCCATTCCCCATTCCACTCCCCTTTCAGTTCCATTCCATTCGTCATTCCATTCCCCTTTCCATTACATTACATTCCAATTCTTATTACCATTTCCATTCCATTCCATTCCACGTTGCATTCCCCATACCTTTCCCTTCCATTCCAATTTCGATTTCATTCACTTCCCAATTCCATTCCCAATTCCATTCTCCATTCCATTACCCATTCCATTTCATTCAATTCCCCATTCCATTCCACATTCTATCCCATTGCATTTGCCATTCATTGCCCATTCCATTACATTACATTCAACATTCCATTCCCCCTTGCTTTCCCAATTCCATTTCATTCCTTTCCCCATTCAATTCCCAATTCCGTTACCCAATCCATTCCATTCCACTCCCCATTCAATTAAATATACAATTCCACATTCCATTACATTCCATTCAACATTTAATTCCCCATTCCATTCCCCCTTCCATTTCATTACATTCCCCACTCCATTAAAAATTTCATTCCGTTCCATTCCCCATATCTTTCCCCATTCCATTTCATTCAATTTCCCACTGCATTCCACATTCTATCCCATTCCATTGCCCATTCCTTTCCATTACATTCAGCATTCCATTCCACCTTCCATTCCCAATTCCATTTCATTTCATTCCCCATTAAATTCCCCATGCCATTCCCTGTTCCATTCAATTCCATTCCCCATTCCATTACCCATTCTATAACCCATTCCATTCCATTCCATTCCCCAATGCATTCCATTCCATTTCCCATTCCATTCGATATACTATTCTGCATTCCATTCCATTCCATTCCCCAGTCCATTCCCCATTCCATTCCATCCCATTCCCCATTCCATTCCCCATTCCATCGAATTCCATTCCCAGTTCCATTCTCCATTCCATACCCCATTCCATTTCATTCAATTCCCCATTCCATTCCATATTCTATCCCATTCCATTCGCCATTCCATTGCGTTCGATTCCATTACATTCAATATTCCATTCCCATTCCATTCCCAATTCTATTTCATTCCATTCCCCATTCCATTACAAATTCCATTAACCATTCCATTCCATTCCCCATTCCATTCCACATAAAATTCCTCATTCCATTCCATTGCATTCCCCATTCCATTCCATATACAATTCCACATTAAATTCTATTACATTCAACATTCCATTTCTCATACCATTCCCCATTCCATTCAATTCCATTCCCCATTCCATTCCCCATTTAATAACCCATTCCATTCCATTCCATTCCCCTTTCCATGTCCCGTTTCATTCCATTCCATTCTCCATTAAATTCACCGTTGCATTCCATTCCATTCCCTATTCCATTCCCCGTTCCATTCCATTCTATTACCTTTTCCATTCCCCTTTCCATTCAACGTTCCAATCCATTCCATTCCCCATTCCATTCCCCATTCTATTATCCCATTCCATTCCATTTTATTCCCCATTCCATTCCCCATTCCATTTCATTCCATGCCCCATAACGTTCCCCTATATATTTCATTCCATTAATCTTTCCATCCTCCATTCCATTCCATTATATTCCATATTCCATTACACATTCCATTCCATTCCATTCCCCATTTAATTTCTCTTTCCATTCCATTCCATTTCCCACTCAATTCAACATTCCATTTCCCATTCCATTCCATTCCATTCCTCATTCCATTCCATATAAAATTCGCATTCCATTCCATTCCATTTCCCATTCCATTCCCCATTCCATTGCCCATTGCATTCCATTACATTCAACATTCCATTCAACCTTCCTTTGAAAATTCCATTTCATTCCATTCCCCATTCAATTCCCCATTCCATTCCGCATTCCATTGCATTTCATTCCCCATTCCATTCCATATACTATTTCACATTCCCTTCCATTCCATTCCCCATTCCATTCCCCATTTCATTATCCTTTCCATTCCATTCCATTCCATTCCCCATTCCATTCGATTCCATTGCCCATAACATTCCCCAATCCATTTCATTCCATTAACATTTCCTTTTCGCTTTCCATTACATTCCGTTCCCCAATCCATCCCCCTTTCCATTCCATTCCATTACACATTCCAGTACACTTTTCATTCCATTCCATTCTCCATTCCATTTCCCTTTCCATTCAATTCCATTCCCCATTCCATTCACCTTTCCATTCAATTTGGTTCCCAATTTCATTCTCCATTCTTTTCCCCTTTCCATTTCATTCAATTCCTCATTCCATTCCACATCCTATCCCATTCCATTCCCCATTGCATTGCCCATTCCATTAAATTACATTCAACACTCCATTCCACTTCCATTCCCAATTCCATTTCATTCCATTTGCCATTCAATTCCCAATTCGAAATCTCATTCTACTGCATTCCATTCCATTCCCCAATGCATTCCATATGCAATTCCTCATTCCATTCCATTCCATTCCCCATTCCACTCCCTATTCCATTCCCCATTGCATTCCATTCCATTTCCCATTCCATTCCCTATTCCATTCCATTCCATTCCCCATAACATTCCCCATTCCATTTCATTCCATTAACCTTTCCATTCACCGTTCCATTACATTCCATTCCCCATTTCATTCCACGTTCCATTCCATTGCATTCCCCTTCCATTCCCTGTTTCATTCCATTCGTTTCTCCATTAAATTAACTGTTGCATTCCATTCCATTCCCCATTCCACTCCCCATTAAATTCTCCGCTCCTTTCCATTTCATTGGCCTTTCTATTCACCGTTCCATTCCATTCCATTCCTCATTCCATTCCATTCCATTCACAATTCAATTCTCCATTACATTCCCCATTCCATTTCATTCAATTCCCCATTGCATTCCACATTCTCTCCCATTCCATTCCCCATTCCATTGCCCATTCCATTCCGTTACATTCAACATTCCATTCCCTTTTCTATTCGCAGTTCCATTTGATTCCATTCAACATTCAATTCCCCATTCCATTCCCCATTCCATTTTATATACAAGTCTGCATTCTATTCCATTCCATTCCCCATTCATTCCCAATTCCATTCCCCATTCCATTCCCAATTCCATTCCCCAATCCATTCCCCATTCCATTCCATTCCATTCCATCCCGCTTTCCATTCCCCATTCCATTGTATTCTTTCCCCATTCCATTTCCCTTTCCATTCCATTCCATTCCCCATTTCATTCCCCATTCCATTCTATTCCATTCCAAATTCCATTCCCCATTCCATTCCCCATTCCATTCCTTTCCATTCCCCATAACATTCCTCATTCCATTTTATATCATTAACCTTTCCATTACCCGTTCCATTACATTCCATTCCCCATTCCATTTCCCGTTCCGTTCCATTCCATTCCCCTTTCATTTTCACGTTTCATTCCATTGCATTCTCCAATAAATTATCCGTTGCATTTCATTTCATTCCACATTCCATTCCTTGTTTCATTCCATTGCATTCCCCTTTATATTCCCCATTTCATTCCATTACATTCTCCACTAAATTAACCTTTGCATTCCAATCCATTCCCCATTGTATTGCCCTTTCCAGCCCCGTTACATTCCATTCCATTCCCATTTACATTACCATTTCCATTCCATTCCCCGTTGCATTCCCCATTGCTTTCCCTTCCATTCCATATTCGATTCCATTCATTTCCCCATTCCATTTCCCTTTCCATTCCATGCCATTGCCATCCCATTCCCCATTCCATTCCATTCCATTCCCAATTCCATTCTCCATTCTATTCCCCATTACATTTCATTCAATTCCCCATTCCACTCCACGTTCTATTCCATTCCATTCCCCATTTCATTGCCCATTCCGTTCCATTACATTCAACATTCCATTACCCTTTCCATTCCCAATTCCATTTCATTCCATTCCTCATTCCACTCCCCATTCCATTCCCCGTTCCATTCCGTGTTCCATTCCATTCCATTCCCGATTCCATTCCCCAATCCATTCCTTCCCATTCCCAATTCCATTCTCCATTCCATTCGCCATTCCATTTCATTCAATTCCCTATTGCATTCCACATTCTATCCCATTCCATTCCCCATTCCATTGCCCATTCCATTAAATTACATTTGACATTCCATTCCCTATTCCATTTCATTCCATTTAATATTCAATTCCCCATTCCATTCCCCATTCCATTTTATATACAAGTCCGCATTCTATTCCATTCCCTTCCCCATTCCATTCCATTCCGTTCCCCATTCCATTCCATGTAAAATTCCACATTCCATTCCATTCTATTTTCCATTCCATTCCCAATTCCATTCCCCGTTGCATTCCATTCCATGCCCCAATCCATTCCCCGTTCCATTTTATTCTTTCCCCATTCCAGTTACCTTTCCATTCCATTCCATTCCACATTTCATTCCCCATTCCATTCTATTCCATTCCCCATTCCATTCCATTCCATTCCCCCAACATTCCCCATTTCATTTCATTCCATTTCATTTTCCCATTTCTGTCCATTCCATTCTCCAATAAATTATCCACTGCTTTTCATTTCATTCCCCATTCCATTCCTCATTCCATTCCATTCCATTCCCCATTCCATTTCTTTTGCTGTGCAGAAGCTGTGGAGTTTGATTAGGTCCCATTTTTCTATTTTGGCTTTTGTTGCCAATGTTTTTGGTGTCTTGGTCATGAAGTTCTTGCCTAAGCCTGTGTCCTGAATTGTTTTGCCTAGGTTTTCTAATAACAGAACCTCCATCTGTTCCCTGTGATGTGATTACTGAATCAACTGTTAAACTTGTAATCACAGACATGGAGGGGTCTCTACCTATAATTCCATCATCCTTTAATTGTTAAGGGGAACAGACACTGGCTAGACTATCAGATGAAGAAGCACACAGATGGTTAACAGAACTCCCCTCTATTTCCGGTCTATTCAATAGATCCATTTGTTTCTCTGAGTTCATATGTTTTTCAGTGGACTCATTTATACTAAAACTAAACTGATCAGTTTGTCTGTTTTCATTATCCAGTGAACACCTAAAAGCATCCATAAGGGATTGACTACTATAATGATTACAATTTTGCAATCGTTTTGTAATGTCCTTTTATCGATCCAAGATGGCCGATTAGGAGCAGCTGAGGATTGCAGCTCCCAGTGAAAGCATGGAGGGTGAGTGGACGCCACATTCCCAGACAGATTTTTATTGCCCACCGACCAGGAGATTCCCAGGGGTAGGAGCCACACAGGTCGCCAGCGCACCTGGTTTGGCTGGCGTGGCTGGTATGGCCAGCGCGGCTGTTTTCGCCAGCTTGTCTGTTTTCGCCTGAGCGGCCGTTTTTGCTGCCACCGTCTGGAGCGGCGCCCTGGCGCAGCAGTTCCCGATACAAAATACGTGGGTCTGGGTGCCGTTTTAGCTGGCAATTGGAACTCTGGGAAGGCAGAGCCGCCCATTCATTTGATTAAAAAAGGGGACTGAAACAGACAGCCAGGCCAGGAGATTTCCCAGGCAAAAAAACGCCAGTGCCCATGGTTTCAGCCAGCGCAGTGGGTCACCGCACGGGAAATCATACAGATCCAGGCGCCTTTTCAACAGGCGGCTGGAACACCTGGGAGACAGTGACCATTCAACTTAAAAAAAAAAAATAATGCTCTGAGGCAGAGAGCCAGGTGATCAGGCTCAGCTGGTCCCACCGCCACAAAAAAACAGCCATTGGAAACTCTCTGGATTGAGAGTTTCACAGCAAGCACAGCTGAACCTGGGATGGTCCAGCTCTATGGGGGAGGGGGCGTCTGCCATTACTGAGGCAGTCTGCCACTGTGGAGGGAGTTTGCCATTGCAGAGGCAGTTCTAATTACACCGGTATAAACTGGACTGCAGGGAAGTTCACACGGCAGCTGGGCAGAGCCCACACCAGCTCAGCAAAGCCTCTGCAGGCAGTGAGTAGGCTGCCTCATCGCTGGGTAAGGCAGCCCTGAGAAAAAGGCAGCAGCCCAAGGGAAACTCATAAATAAAGCCCAAACTCCCTGGGACAGAGCACCTGGGGAAAAAACGGGGTTTATGAGTTCTGCTGCAGCAGACTTAAAAGTACCTGCCCAGCAACAATGAATGAGCAACGGAACTCACAGCTCAGCACTCTGTCACCTCAAGCAGTTCCCTGACCCCTGTATATCCAACAAGTCACCTCAAAAAGGAGAGCTCAGACTGACATCTGGCAGGTAATCTTCTGGGACAAAGATAGGAGAAGAAGAAACTGGCAGCAACCCTTACTGTCCTGCAGCCGCTGCAGGTGATCCCCAGGCAAGCAGAACCGGGAGTGGACCTCAGCAGTCCTACAGCAGAGGGGCCAGACTGTTAGAAACAAAACTGAGAAACAGAAAGAAACAACTTCATCATCAACAAACTGGACATCCAGTGAGAGACCCCATCTGAAAATCACCAACCACAAAGACCACACATAGATAAATCCACAAAGATGGGAAGAAACCAGCATAAAGAGGAGGAAAACACCCAAAATCAGAACGTGTCTCCTCCTACAAGGGATCACAACTCGTCACCAGCAAGGGAACAAGGCTGGATGGACAATGAGTGTGATGAAATGACAGAATCAGGCTTCAGAAGGTGGGTAATAAGAAACTTCTGTGAGCCAAAAGAACATGTTCTGACCCAACGCAAAGAAAATAAGAACCTTGAAAAAAGATTTGATGAAAAGCTAGCAAGAATAACCAATATAGAGAGGAATGTAAGTGAATTGATGGAGCTGAAAAACACAACACAAGAACTTTGTGAAGCATGCACAAGTTTCAAGAGCTGAATCGACCAAGCAGAAGAAAGGATACCAGAGCTCGAAGATCAACTCAATGAAAAAAACCGAGAAGGCAAGAGTAGAGAAAAAATGGTAAAAAAGAATGAACAAAGTCTCCAAGAAACGTGGGACTATGTGAAAAGACCTAATCTACGTTTGATAGTTGTACCTGAATGTGATACAGAGAATGAATCCAAGCTGGAAAATACTCTTCAGGATATTATCCAGGAGAACTTCCCCAACCTAGGAAGGCAGGCCAATATTCAAGTTCAGGAAATACAGAGAACACCACAAAGATATTCCTCAAGAAGAGCAACCCCAAGGCACATAATTGTCAGATTCACCAGGGTTGAAATGAAGGAGAAAATGCTCAGGGCAGC
>PVKV010024906.1:0-30542 GCA_004027835.1 Alouatta palliata | reverse complement strand
GAGGGTAAGGGTTCTGTCAGCAGAGGGTAAGGGTTCTACCAGCAGAGGGTAAGGGTTCTGTCAGCAGAGGGTAAGGGTTCTATCAGCAGAGGGTAAGGGTTCTACCAGCAGAGGGTAAGGGTTCTGTCAGCAGAGGGTAAGGGTTCTACCAGCAGAGGGTAAGGTTTCCATCAGCTGAGGGTACATGTTCTATCAGCATAGGGTAAGGTTTCCATTGGCAGAGGGTAAAGCTTCTGTCAGCTGAGGGTACATGGTCTATCAGCAGTGGGTAAGGTTTCTATGAGCGGAGGGTAGGTGTTCTATCAGCCTTCTTAGACAGTGACGGACAGAGCAAATGGATGTGTTTTTGGTGAAAGGGTAAGAACTAGAAGCACAGGTTAGACTCTAGCAGGAAGGATGTCAGTCATTGTGGTTAAAAGCATGTCTGGACTCAGACCCACCCTCACTCTGTAAGCCCGAGCAAGACACGTAATGGAATTTTTAAAGACCTGCTTGGCAAGAGAGCCCTTTGACGAACTGCAGTTGTGTGAACCCCCTATGTATGTGGACTCTTGGGATGCAATGAGGTTTCGTTGTGGATGGGGTGGGGGTGGGGGGTCTTTAGAGTGCAGTCAGCATGTGGCCCTAGCCAGGACTTGGTTCTGTGAGTGTGGGTGAGACGGTCCATCTCTCTATGCCTTAGTTCTTTTGTCTATAAACTGGGGGTTGAGATGGAAATGACTTCATAGTTTATCGTTAAGAGGATTACCAGAGTGAGAAATGGAAAACCCAAGAAACTGCAACTTGCAAATCATATCGAGTACAGGGAACCCATGACTTCCCCACACACATTCATGCTCACACTGCTTTAGCAAAGGATCTTGTGTGTCAGGAGAATAAGACCATGGACAAACATCTCACGCATACACAGTTTCGGCAATAGCTCACACGGGTCAAACTAACCAGTGATTTTCCAGTTGACAAATTCTGACTGAAGCCTGGCTGGGGGCCACTTGCTGACTCTAGTCTAAAGCCCCCCACAACCCCACCCATGACAAAACCTCATCCACCCCACAAGTCCAGGAGACACAGGGGGTTCATGCAACTGCAGCTGTCTTGCTGAGAAGGTCTCTAAAGTTTCCAGTGTGTTTTCTGATCAGCACAGATTTCCTTGGCGCTTTGACATGAGTTGAAATATTATAGATGAAGCACCTACTTGGATCTCTAGACCAGGAACTGTCCTGGGTGCTTGCTTGAATTCTGAGTGGGGTCTGCTCTTCTAAAAAGGGGCTGGGACCAGGGACCCGAGTCCTTGGGAGATGCAAAGAGTAAGGGACTTTCTTTCCCAGACCGTGTGTGCCAAATTAGGGTTCATCATATTCTCGGACCTGTTTTTGTGCAAGAAGGCTGTAGACAGTAGGCACACATCCTCTGTGACACTGTGACTTAAAAAGTGCATTCTTCCTCCTCGAACATGCTTGCATGTTGCTAAAGGCAAATGGCGGTCTGGAACCTCCCTCCAAAGGAATCAGAGTCAGACTCTGCGGGCCGGGCTGGCCACGTAGTTCTGCCCTCAGTTCTGTAGGTTAGGCATGTGTCAAAACCTCTCTGAGTCTCCGTTCTTTTCATTTGCAGCACACGCTTATAGACACCAGCGGCTGTTTTCTGTTCGTCCCTCTATATCCACCCCTGTTCCTTTCTCTATCCCAGGAGGCAACCTTAATGGTCTCATTGACCTTGTCCGCTGGTTCCCAGTGGTCTGGCAGGAGATGGAGAGCACAGGGAAGGACAGGACGAGATGCTGAGGGTGTCAGGCCACGGCGAGCTGGTCTCGTCTGCTTTTCTGCCTAGGATGACCAGGGTCCTTCCTCTATGGCCGCCGGCCTCTCCGGATTCTGGGACAGCTCCCTCCTCTTGTCCTTTCCCGCTCTTGCTGTTCCTAGCCCTGGAGTGCCTCACCACACCACGTTTCCCTAAGCACTGTCCAAAACCTGCAATGACTCTGTCACTGAATTCTCTTCCATTGTCCATTTTGATTGCGCTGCTCCTGATGGACATGGTATCTGCCTCTCTGTGCACTTCAGGGTACACAGCAGGGCTCTGCAAATGTAGTCACACCCCCTTGATTTAGACAGAGTCTGCCTTGACTCAGGGTCCAGGGTCAACCACACAAGCAGGGACACTCTGGGTTCATGAACGAGGCAGGGGAAAGGATACAGGAGTCAGGGCACACAGGGTTTTTGCTCAGCACTTCACATTCCATTGGCACTTCCATTGCCCTCAAAGCTGGGTTAATCATATCTATTATACCTGCGAAAGGGGCAGTGGTGTTCAGAGAGAGGGTGAACATAAACAGGCCACACAAAGCACTCGGCACAGGACGAGAGCTCAGGCGGTGCTTCGAGCAGGCACAAGAGGGTGGATGGATGGATGAATAGTGGGATGAAGTTGTCAACTCTGATACTATTATCTTCTTTTTAAGTTTACAATTGCGAACAATAAAGTTTGAGATTTATGTCTAACGTATTAGTTTCTCAAAAAGCAGCTTTGCAGTCATGCACAAAACTAAATTCTGCAGAAATGTAAAGATTCAGTACAGGCCGGGCATGGTGGTTCACACCTGTAATTCCAGCACTTTGGAAAGCCAAGGTGGACAGATCACCTGAGGTCAGGAGTTTCACAGGAGTTCAAGACCAGCCTGGCTAACATGGAGAAACTCTGTCTCTACTAAAAACACAACAATTAGCCAGGTGTAGCGGGGCATGCCTGTAATCCCAGCTACTTGAGAAGCTAAGGCACTAGAACTACTTGAACCCGGGAGGCAGAGGTTGCAGTGAGCTAAGATCATACCACTGCACTCCAGCTTGGGTGACAGAGTGAGACTCAGGATTAAAAAAAAAAAAAGATACAGTATATTCTGCAGAAAAACTCTTCCTTTAGAAAAATTCAGCTACTAATAATTCATGATCAGAACGAGAGCGATTTGCTCTGACCTTTTCACCTCGGTCACCTTTCAGTCCTGGAAGTCCCAGTTCACCTTTTTCTCCCTATAAGAAAAGATACAATTAGAAAACATCAGAACCCAGGCTGAGCTGAATTCCTGCCTCTTCCAGGTAACAGTAACGTGACTTTGAAAAAATATACATATATGTATTTCTCTCTCTCACGTGTCCTTACCTTTTCAGCAAAGTGGCCATAGCGAAGTGGAACTCAGAGGGGAGACCTGCCAGTTAGGCATGAAGCACCTCATTCTCCACTTGTCCCCTGACAGACGGTGCCTCCCACCCCTCAGCTCCATCGTCTCATCTGAAGATGCCCTTTCCAGACACATCCCCCAGCAATGGCCCTTTGTCTCAGCTCAGGGACCCAAGTAGTCTTCTTCCCTTCCCCATCCATTCCATCAACATTGGGAAATATACTCTTCACCCTTCACCCAGTCAAAATGACCACTCCTCCGAAGGACAGAGACTCCACAGGGGGCTGCTTTCTGTGGGGATAGGTGAGGTGCCTGTGTGGGAGGAGGGAAACTGCCACACTTACCTGGTCTCCTTTCTCTCCTCTCACACCTGGGAAGCCTGGAGCCCCTGGGAGGCCTGCTTCTCCCTGTGAGAACAACATTTTCATGAGGGATAAATAAGACGGCCCTCCTAGGGGCCAAACTGCAGGCCACGTGCTCTCAGCTCCTGCTCTCCAGGAACCGGAGATGTTCTGGCTTAGCAGGCATCCCATGGAAAACAATGCAGTGGAGAAAGCGGAGTTGCAGAGAATCTCATTCACTGGGGCATCCCCAAGCTCTTGTCTACTTCGGCTGTTTCCTTTCTCAGGAACTCTCATGTTGCCTTTCTTGGTGTTTAACCCTTCCTGTTTCTTCAGGACTCAGCAACAATGTCGCCTTCTCACCACCCTTCTTGCTAGTCCCCAGGTCTGTAAAGCAGACCTTGCCCCCAACAGCTGCAGCCCACCACTCATGACACCTGCTCAGTTGTTCTTCAATGGCTGGTTTATCCTGGACATACAGTGAGCTCCCAAAAGCCAGGATTAATTTCTCTTGGCATCTGAATAATTTATACAAGACCTAACATATAACAACCAATCAATCAATCAATCAACAAAAGCATGAAAAAACAGACCTTCTCTCCAGGTCGACCTGCCAGGCCCTGCTCCCCAACTTCTCCCTGAAAATGCAATGAAAGACACCCCATTATTCCCCAGTTACTTTAGAGAGATGGTAGCCATTCCCCAGTTGTCCTCACACCTTCACAGCACCTGCCAGCCAGAGCCCTTAATTCTCAAATACACAACATGGTGACAGGTCCAAGAGTCATGGGCTCTGAAGACCAAGGTGTTCAGCATTCTTGCAGAGCAGAATCCACTTTCTCATACTGACTTTTGCTTTCCCCAAAAGAAACAACTCGTAGAACTGTCCCTTTAGAATTTGTTTTTTTATTTTTAGTTTTAGTTTTTTAGAGAGAGGGTCTCACTCTGTCACCCAGGCTGGAGTGCAGTGGTACAGTCATAGCTCACTGCAGCCTTGACTTCCTGGGCTCAAAAACTTATCCCACCTCAATCTTCTGAGTAGAAGGACTACAGACACAAACCACCATATACAGATGAATTTCTTTTTTAGATGGAGTTTCACTCTTTGTTGCCCAGGTTGGAGGGCAGTGGCGCAATCTCGGCTCACTGCAACCTCTACCTCCCGAGTTCAAGGGATTCTACTGTCTCAGCCTCAGTAGATGGGATTACAGGCATCTGACACCACATCTGGCTAATTTTTGTATTTTTAGTAGAGATGGGGTTTCATCATGTTGGCCAGGCTTGTTTCGAACTCTTGACCTCAGGCGATCCACCCGCCTCGGCCTCCTGAAGTATTGGGATTATAGGCGTGAGCCACTGTGTCCAGCTGCACAGATGATTTTTATTTTTTAAATTTCTGTCGAGGCAGGGTCTCACTATGTTACCCAGGTTTAGTCCCCTGCGGGGACTAAAACAGTTCCTAACTAGCACTTTGTGGTCAGGGTGAAGTGAGGAACACAGGGCCAGAGGGGCTTTATCTCTGATTCAAGAGCATCAGTCAGGCTGCTCCACTTACCAAGTTCTTACACATCACTGAGGCTAAGAGCTTTGCGGTGCTGGTGGTAGTGAGCACGGACTATCATCTTTGTCCAACCATGTGTCTTTAAAATAACTAGCTTCTTGAAGGACACTTTATTTCTAATATTCATTATGCTATTTACTAAAACCTTGAGTGTAAATATTAATAAGGAAATGTGGTTTTTTCATGAATGCATGGACACATGACAGAATGAATGAACAGGTGGTATGCAGACATACAAAGATTTTTTGTGTAGCTATGCCAGACTCAAGTGGTGCTGAAGGCCAGAATTATCACTTATCAGAGAGAAAGGAAACAAAAAGTAATCAAAAGCATTGCTTAGTGTAAGCACGCATCCTGTAACGCTGTAACGCTGGTGTCACACATCTGGCACCAGCACATCTAAAAATTCTAGACACACTCCAATGTTCCCATCAATTTCCAATGTTTACAAGCACAATTAGTAAGAATTGCTCTAACCAGAATTGTGCAAATACTCGTCAGTCAAATTGTCGCTTTCAATCTGCTAGAATAGCAGCACATTTGCAGTGGGAGTTGCTTGTTACATGTTGAGAAAAGATAAGGGGATGAGTTTGGTCAAAAAAAAATTTGAAGATCATCTGAAATGCCCCCTGAATGTGTGTCATGAACCCCAATCCAATGGCAAAATGGAGGTGAAATGCCATTCTCTCGAATTCTCCAAGTGAGCCTCAAACATCGATGCCTGTGCTCATCCTTCAGACAGTTTTACTCACTAATGGACTCTTACAGATCTGCTTTCTATGACTTACTCAACACCAGCGTGGAAAAGATTTTTTCTCTTTAGTTGATGCTTTGTCAAAATAAAGGAACAAGACCTCCACTAGATCTCCTCTAGGACTATGAGTATGTTGGAAAAGCGTCATGACTGCAGGAATTCAGTTTTAAACTTATCAGATAAATGTTTTGAACATGGAGACTTAGAAATTGAATAAAATTGACACATGCAATACAGCAGTGGACTTCTCTGTCTGACTCTTTCGACCATTAGTGATGATCAGAAATATAAAACACATAGATTGAAAAGCTGGAGCAATCCCAGAGGGTCCCTCTAATTTCAGCCCAATAATTGTCATAATCAACTCCCTTCATCTACAGAACCCTGCACAAGAAACTCAACAGAAATGGATGGCTTCATTACTGAATAGAAAGGTGAAGTTCATACAGTACAAACCCAAAAGAATTTGCCAGTTCACAAATCTGAAAAAACACAACCCTGAGATATGGTTGACCCCATGAAATCTGTGAAGTCAAGAACAGCAAATTTAGACAAACGCTTTCAATCCTTTCTGGAAAATGATAGAATTTCAGCTCAATCAATCAGACACTGAAAGGTAGCCTGAATGCTTTGAAGACCATGTGATTCACTCCCCTACATACACAGCCACCTCAGGACATGCATGAAAGAAAAAAAAAAACCCAACAAATTACATGTCATCACATTTCAATGACATGGGAATCAGTATAGACATATCTTTAAATGTCAATATCGAATCTAAAAATACGGGGGATTGTTGTGCCTGTTGGTGGCCATGGGAGGACTCATGGGTACACATCAGTACATTCATGGGGGGCGTGAGGGCTGAGTTCTTAGGATCTGGAATCCGGGAAGTGGTAGGTTCATAGTGGCTCATGGTAATGCTCTTTCCACAGTTTCAGTCAACCTAGGTGTGCTTAAGACATGGGTGTAATTTAATCTGTGTTTTTTTCTGCTTGATTTTAATTTGGTCTTTTAAAAATGACCACTTTATGAAAGAGCGAAACAATAGGGAACACAAGGGCCCAGGATATGCCCGCCAGCACCTTCATCTGCCAGCAAAGGGATGCCCTGAGGTGTGCCCTCCCTCAGAGTCAGTGTCCCCCACTGTGTGGGGTCCAGGCCACTCCTGTGCTCCGGCTGGGCTGGATTTGTTCATTCATTCTCCATCCAGGAAGCCTGCACTCAGTATCTAAGCAGTGTCTGCCTGTGGGCGGGGAGTGGGAGGTGCAGAGTTGACTAAGAGCCGGTCACTGAACTTCAATAGTTCATACCTCAGTAGAGCGGGAGACCCTACTTAGAATAGAGAACACTTAGAACAGAGACCACTTAGAACAGCAAGTGGTGGGCAGGAGGAGCAGAACTCCCCATGATCTCCTGTCTGGCCACTGTCTCCTCAGAACCACAAGTTTTCATCATGCACACACACAAACACACACATGCACACTCACACCACATATACATGGTCCAGCCCTCAATTCCATGCAAACAGCATTTTAAGCCAGGCCAAATTTGAGATGTTGAACCAGGTGCTGTGAGGTAAAATATGATCCTGCAGCCCATCAGAAAATCCTTGCAGGGCAGCAGTCACTCCTGGAGGGAGCCTGGGCAAAGCGTGACCATCAACATAGGGTGCATGGGGGCTCTCCATTCACAGAGGGCGCATAGGGGCTCTCCACTCACAGAGGGCGCTTGGGGGCTCTCCACTCACAGAGGGCGCATGGGGGCTCTCCACTCACAGAGGGCGCATGGGGGCTCTCCACTCACAGAGGGCGCATGGGGGTTCTAGCAATAGCATGATTCTTCATGTTTTCAAACTCATGGGATTTTCAACAAATGTTTATCCTCAATCCCAACCCAGACTCCTTCCCCCTGATCAGCCTTCTCCTAGCAGCAACAGGAAAATCAGCACAATTTGGCCTCCACCCATGATTACCTTCCGCTATAGAAGGGCTCACACCAGTTTCAGCACTCACAGAGGGGGCATGGGGGCTCTCCACTCACAGAGGGCGCATGGGGGCTCTCCACTCACAGAGGGCGCATGGGGGTTCTCCACTCACAGAGGGCGCATGGGGGTTCTCCACTCACAGAGGCTGCCCTGTCCAAGTCACTTGCTGAGGAGCCTCCCTTTTCCCCTAATGCCCATTTTTCACACTTCGCTACCAACGAGAAGCTGGCCCGAGAAGGCTGAACCCTACAGATTGCATCTGCCAGCTTGCCTTGCCTTCTGACTTTCTGTAGGGTCAAGGCATCAGGAAGCATTGCAGTGGAGGTAGAACACAGTTGAGAGAGACGGGGCGGAGGGGGCGGCGATGGGGGGAGGGCATGAGCACTCAGTATATTTGTTCCTCTTGTTCCCGCCCTGCCAGGATAAGCCAGACAGTGGTGATGTTCTTCTTCCCAAGGCCACGGCTCTCATGGGGGTGGGAGCTCTCTCCTCCCACTGCAGATCTGGGTTCCCAGGAAACACTCACTCCTGGGGCACCTTCTGTCCCAGAGGTGGTGTTGGTTCCGTTGTTGCCAGCCTCATGTTGCCATCCTGGTTGGGGCCCTTAACCCTGCCGCTTCTCAATGATCGGATTTGTCTCCCGCCAGGTCCCAGCTGATACAGACATTATGGTAAGTCGAGATTCACACACGACCCCAAATAGACCACTTAGAATAGCAAGCGTAACGGAAAAGAGTCAAGTCCATACCCGAAGGCCTGGTTTTCCAGGAAGACCATCTTCCCCTCTTTCTCCTGGTTCTCCCTGTGAGGAATACACAGCAAAGTTAACAGGGGACGGGCCATGCTTGGATGAAACACACAAACATGAGGCACAGGTTGGTAAGGCAGAGAACTGACTGCACTCAGGTGGTTTTAAACGCCTTCAACTCTGCAATTACCTAACCACGGTCATCAAACATAGTAGCTCATACAGCCTCCTAGATTCTATATTCAATAGCTGTAATTTTGATTTATAAAACATAATTGAGGAGAATTGGCACTCTTATTGAGAGATCTGGAAGGAAGATGTTGCATAAGTGTTTCTGAGAATAAAAAAAAAATCTTAGCCATGATCCTTTGTCTCAAAAGACGGGAAAGAAAAAAGTACACAACATTTACATTAAATGCCTAGGAAATTAAATTAAATCCATACTTAGTGTGGATTTTGCCATAAAGCAGCTGAGCTGCTAAGTCTGCTTATTGAAAAGGACAGCAAACTTTCCCATAATATTCAACAATTGCCTTTCAAGGACTGCTGAGGTACATGCTTGAGTCTGGGTACACTCACCAGGAAAGAATACAGTTCATTTGTTAAAATGCTTGGATGGTTGTATAGTAATTCATTTAAAGTATTTAAACCTGTATTTGCTCTCCATTTGTATGCTATTTAACCTTGACTCTTACCTTAATCATTCTACCATAATAAGCCCCACCAGAACACTGTTAAATTTGCAATCTCGTATTATGTCAGTAAGAGTATTTGGAAGTATTCCTCCTTGAAAATAAAATAAATAAATAATAAATGAAACATATTTCTAACAGATCGATTATTTTTTTGAGACAGCGTCTCACTCTGTTGCCCAGGCTGTAGTGCAATGGCACAATCATAGCTCACTGCAGCCTCGAATTCCTGGGCTCAAGCAATCTTCCCATCTTGGCCTCCCAAGTGAATGGGAACATAGGTGCCCACTCCCATACCAGGCTAATTCCTGCCTAGACCTCCCAAAATGCTGGCATTACATCTGTGAGACACTGTGCCTGGCTAAATTTTAAAGCCCAGGCTTCCAATTCCTTCCGCAGTTATCTGAGAAGGAATAAGGAGCTTTCCCTCCATCTGACCTCATAAATCCAAACATTTCAGCTGAGTCCTGATCTAAGACCCAGGCAACCAAATTGTTTTAGAATTCACCAACAATCAAGAATCTCTTTTGTTTTCTGTGTTTTGGGTTCCCAAACTGGTGCCAACCCCATCAGTAACCAACCTTGGTTCCTGGCAGGCCTGGTGGTCCATTTAGTCCGTCCTTTCCAGGGGGTCCCTGCGGCAAGCGGGGAAAACATAGAATCAAAAGAAAAGGCTTACATTAAGTTGTTTCACACCAGGAGCTGTTTTGCAGCCAGGACCCAGGAGGCCTAGCCCTCTACTCTCTGATCAGCGGGGCCCTGTCTCCAGGGCGACTGTGGTCTCTGACCACGTTTCTCTCTGTTTCTACTGAAGCAAATATCACCCTCTGGGCGATGTCTGATTTTCAGTACACTGGCCATGCGTGGAGGGTGGGGGTGCGAGAGGACATCTGCCACATCTTGCGCTGATGGTTCCACCTCTACCCTTAGCTTCCAAGAGGCCCTAGGGACCACGATATCCACACTGCTCTTACTCTCTCCTCTCCAGAATCTCTCTTCCATCTTGTCTCTTCCTTCCCACTGCTTTCATCTGTTCCTCTTGTCCTTCAAAAAAGCACAACTTCAACCTATCAGCATGGCTTGGCATTACGGCCTGTTATTTCGAATGCCAGCACTTAGGAGCTCCATGTTATATTTTCTGACGTCAGGTGTTTCCTCTACCACCATACTCAGGCTGTGGCAGCCCAGGTGTTACTGCAGCTGGTTGCAGTGAGGAGATGAAGGCTCTGCAGGCTGAGTGACTCGCTCAGGCTCACAGGGCTGGTGATAGGGACCCACACGGTTTAACTGGCTCCACCTCAGGGCTCCCTCCACTATACCAGAGACACTTTATCTTCTCCTTTTCTTCTGTGCCTTAAATGATGAGTCAGGCCACATGGGGAGGGGCGGCTGACAACACATCCTGTGGCCTGTCGGTTTTGGGGAGGCATTGTGTCGGGGGAAGGGGAGCATCAAGAAGAATAGCTAATACATGCTTGGCTTAATCTAGGTGATGGGTTGATCTATGCAGAAAACCACATGGCACACGTTTACCTATGTAACAAGCTTACACATCTGGCACATGTACCCTGGAACTTAAAAGTTAAAGGGAAAAAAAATGATGTGTCAGACACACACATCCTCCCCCATGACTGACATTAGGGAAATCATTTCCCCAGTGGAATATCTCCTGTGCTATTGCTTTTATAGCTATTTGATAGCTATTCACAAGTGAATGGTTTTTATAACCCTGGTGATTCTTCCACCCAATCTGACTCATCTCTCCCTATGCCTCCAGCTTGGACTGGCGACTAGTGAAAAGACACCCCCACGTGCACAGAGCAGGTGTCCTGGAAGCCAAGGCTTTAGGAAGGCAGGAGCCAGGGCTTTTGGAGGCGTTAAGGCTGCCTGAGTCAATGAAAGCAGGATCTTGACCGGGAGCAAATGCCAAGGCCGGAAGCTGTGCTTCAAACCTTCTGTGGCTGCAGCCACGTCCTGGCAGACTAGAAATGCTCACACTGCCTTTCTTCCTTTCTGACACGCTCCCCTTCTCTGAATGTTCTCCCTGATCTGCATACTTTCTGAGGAGCCCTTCAGATCGGATGAGATTGCTCATGTGTTTGAGCTTTCCGATGATCCTGTCACTCATGTAAAATGTTTATTGATGGCGTTGCAGTTGACTGTGTGTTTAGAAATATTTGACGGTGATGGTGCTGTTCACACAGTGTTCCTTCCACAGGCAATCGGTTCACCTGAGTGCCCAGCGTGGCACTGAATTCACGTCCAATGCCCTTTAGCATGCTTCACTGGAACACAGCAGAGCTGGGGGGTGCTGGTGCTGTAGCAAGCATAGGTCTCCCGGGCTCCTGGATCCACATTCACCCATGGATCTGTGTTCTGTGGAGAAGTGGGGAGAACTAGCCTAGGTGTGACCCAATCCACTTCACCTCTGCCTCACCCCTCCTCCAGCATCAGGATCCTCCTAGCTGGGGTCTTCTTCATCGGGGCTCACTGATGGAGAACCAGCTGTAAGAAAATCCCTTTAAGGTGGCCCAGAGGCCTCCCTGCGGGTAGATCGTGAGACCTACCCAGGTCTCAGCCCACACTATCCATCATCCTGTCATGAAGAGCTGCAAGCCAACTTTAACTACTGTGACCCTCCTATCTAGGGAGACATTCATGTTTTCTTTCTTTCTCTCTCTCTCTCTCGCTTTCTTTCTTTCTTTCCCTCTTTTCTCTTTTCTTCTTTTCTTTTCTTTTTTCTTTTCACAGTGTTTCACTCTTGTTGCCCAGGCTGGAGTGCAATGGTGCAATCTTGGCTCACAGCAACCTCTGCCCCCCAGGTTCAAGCGATTCTCCTGCCCCAGCCTCCAGAGCAGCTGCCATTACAGGCACACGCCACCAAGCCCAGCTAATTTTTGTATTTTTAGTAGAGATGGGGTTTCTCCATGTTGGTGAGGCTGGTCTCAAACTCCCGATCTCAGGTGATTTGCCTGCCTCGGCCTCCCAAAGTACTGGGATTATAGGTGTGAGCCACCGCCCCTGGCAACATTGATGTTTTCTAAGCTCCATCTGCCCCCTGAGAGCCCCAGGGTCCCTCAGTTTGCAAGGGAGAAAACATGATCCGGATCATATGGGAAGGGCTGCCCCAAAGCTCTCCACCCATTGCTTCTGGTCTCCTCTGGGTATTTCTCAAGGACGAGTGGTCATGCCTTCAGCAGCAAAGGACTCTTGAATGTGTCTTTTGGTGAAAAGAGAAAGGGCAGTGGCCTGGGGACAGTGGCCCTAATCCACACCCTGGCCAGAGCACATAGGGAGCATTCCCAGCAGATGGGGCAGTAGCATGAGAGAGCCACTACAGAAGGAAGACCCAGGCTGAGTGCCAGGGCTGCAGGCCTTGCTGCCCGAGTCCTCAGCTCTAGGAAAGTGGCCCTGGCCAACTGCAAAGGCTCAGTGCTCCCCGCAGAGCAATGGGAGAGGGAGGAGGGGAGCGGGAAGAGGTTCCCAGACACTCACCGCGGGCCCAGGAGGCCCAGTCTTTCCCAGGAAGCCGATCTCTCCAGGCAGACCCTGAAAGCGGACCACAGGGACACCGTTAGCCTGAACTGTTCAGAGATCAGATCAATGACTCAACCTCTTTCCTGGCACAGGCCCAGGCCTCCGGGTCTAAGGAGGGAACCCTGGAGCCACCATTGTCCTCGGTCATCTGCTGTGAAATGCAGAGTACGTCTGCAGTTAACATGTCCAAGGCTTATGTGGTCCGTAGTTGGGACCTCCTTCCTATCCACTGCCACCCGCCAGGACAGAGGAAGCTGCCTCCCTCTGCAGATGGCAGGGCCTGCCCCAGTCATTGGGTGGTACGGATTCTCCCCCTCCCCCATGTCCACTTTGAGGACTTTCTCAGCAGCCCCTGAAAGATGGGAGTGGAAACGCTGGCAAATGCTTGCCTGGGTCCTGCTTTGCCTCAAAGCCAAATCACAAACTACGAAAAGACACCCGAATGGGCAACCCTAGGCTAACATGCCTTCTACATGCCAGTCTCTGGAGGTGGCCACCAAAGTGCCACATGAGCTCCAGTGGTGCTCTAACCAAGGCTTCTGAAGGTCTGAGAGTCCAAGGCCTGGGCGAAGCCTATGTGTCGGGGTCCTCCTGTGTGTGTTTTTGCATTGGACTTGGGTAGATAAAAGACAAGAGGCCATTCACAAAGATGTCCCCAGGTCCCACAGGTCAGGAAACCACCACCTAAGTGCACTTGTAGAAAATCAAAGCCAGTCTTACCGGAGAACCTCCCGGTCCCGGGGGACCTGGGACACCAGGTGGTCCTGGAGGGCCCTGTGGAGAAAGAGCATTGGGTGGGTTACAGATGGGCCCAGACCAGCTCCCTAGGGACACTGGGCATTTGACAGAGGCAAAGGGAAGGGGACAGGAGGATCAGGTGGGATTTTACTTTATTTGTAATGCCTGATTTTTCAAACAAAAACAGGCAAAAGCAAAAAGAAAAGATTTGAACAGAAATTTGCAAAATGCTAACATTTCGTATTTGGGTGATGGCTGTTCCATTGTCTGTAATATAATCTATTCTGCTATATACTTAAAATGTTTGAGCATTTAATGTAAATAGACATGTGTGTACACATGCACAGACACACACACACACACACACACACACACACACACACACACACACACAGTGTCTGACCCACACATAAAGGCCTTCTAGAAGAACACTTCCCAATCACAAGTCATAGAGCAGAGCTGGTGCCAGGGTCAGAATCACCAGGGGTGAGTAAAGAGATCTCACTCCCAGACCTTCTGGTTCTGCAAGTTTGGGGTGACTGGGTCTCACATTTATACTTGTGAAGGTTCCCCCGTGATTCTACGGGGATCAGTCCTCACAGCCACTTGCCAAATGTAGATTCATATGTTATTTAAATCATTCATGGCCTACACTTAAACTTTTGAGTATCTTCAAGGGCCAGGAATAGAAGCAGGTACTGTTAGCAAACAGAAAGGTTAAGACCCGTTTCCAGGCTCCTGCCTTGGTTGAGGGGGAGGGTTGGGGAGGGGAAAAACCTGTAGACAAATAATTACGGTAGAAAAGGGCCGGGCATGGTGGCTCACAATTGTAATCCCAGCACTTTGGAAGGCTGAGGCAGGAGGATCGCTAGAGGCCAGGAGTTTGAGACTAGACTGGGTAAAATAGCAAGACCCTCTCTCTCCAGAAATAAAAAATTAAAAATTAATTGGGCATAGGGGCTCTGGCCTATAGTCGCAGCTACTCAGGAGGCTGAGGCAGGAGGATTGTTTGAGGCTGGGAGTTTGGGGCTGCAGTGAGCTGTGATCATGCATTGCACTCTGGCCTGGGTGCAGAGCAACACCCTGTCTCTATAAACACACACACACACACACACACACACATACCAAAAAACAAATGAAAAGACTAATGGTCCAACTAAACTTATGAGCACAGATCCAGGTTCAGGGGTCCTGGGACACCAGGTGGTCCTTGTACCTGGGAGTGATGCTATGCATCTGGAGGGAGGATAGCAAGCGGACAGAGAAGGTGCCTGGGTCCTGAAGAAAGCCAGAGAAATAAACAACAGGTCAGGCCGACAAAGCAGGTGGACTGCATTCATAACAGCCGGCTGCTGTTCAAGGTATTGCATTTTGAATGACAGCCAACAGTGCTACATGAAGACAGTGTGGGCCTGCACAGGGCAGACAGAGGCTGAGCCAGGACCTCAGAGGCGATGGGCTGTCCGGGTGAGGAGGAGCAACGTTGCCGTGAAGGTCTTGGAAGTAACTGAAGGAGCACGAGAAGACGTGTATGGTCACACACGTGCCCAGGAAGGCAGCCTGTGGTCTAGGGAGACCAGAGGGAGGAAGGGTGGACATGGGGTTATAAGCAGGGGCGAGCTGGAATCATACAACACCAGGTCCCGGGAGGGAGTGTGGATGTGGCGTTCTGCTTTTATGCAGGTTTCTGATAGCCTCATGTAGGGACACCCTCATTTTACAACAGCCAGTGACCCCACAGCTGAGCCACCTTAGAAAATCAGTGGCTCTGACAAAGGGTAGCACTCTCCCAAGTCAGTTCCCCATGCCCTCCTCCCTCAGCTCCAGCACCACTGATCACTGTTCCACGCAACTTCTGGGAGGTGCAGATGACTTTTCTAGCTCAGGTTTCCCTCTGGATACTCCCTCTCCACCTCCCACACCTCCCTGCTGAGCCGTTTCCACCTTTCTGAGATGGTCTCCAAATTCCCCAGTGGAATTAATCTCTCCCTGCTCCACGCTCAAGACCAACTTAACTGTGCTGATCTGACCCACAGACCCTCGAGGACAGGCCCCTCTTGTTCCCTCTGCACCTCATACAGTGATTATCCCAGGGTGTGGCATCCAGCAGGCACTCAGTAAATGCTTGAGGAAGTCTCTGAGAGACCAGGTTTGCATTCAGAAAGAACAACACGGCATGGCCACCAGAGGGCGAGAAACACCAAAAAATGGCAGAGGTGGCTGCATCGGTAAACTGTTCCCCTTTCTCCCTCTGGGGGCACCCGTGAGTCAAAGAGCAGGCGTAGACGGGACCATTTACTGAACAGGACTTGGGGACACCCGGACCTAGTTTTCTCAGCAGCTCGCTCAGTCCTGTCGAGTCTTGGGGGGTAGCATCTTCCCTCATAGAAGACATTTGTTCACAGCTGGAGCATCGGAGGGGCAGGCAGGGCTGCGGGGTGCCCTGGGCGGGTTCCAATCTGGGTGCTCCCTAATGGACAAGGACTGCTGGAAAGCCTAAAAGAAGCCTCCCGGCCCCGCTCTATTTTCCGGGCTAGCCTTGCTACCTCCACAGGCTGCTCCAGCCTGCAGTGACACTCAGAGCTCCCACACACTCCAGAGACACATTCCAGGCTATATACATATACATATATATATACATATATATATATATTTTTTTTTTTTTTTTAAAGATGGGGTTTCACCATATTGGTCAGGCTGGTCTTGAACTCCCGACATCAGGTGATCCACCCGTCTTGGCCTCCAAAGTGCTTGGATTACAGGCGTGAGCCACCATGCCCGGCCTAGCAATCTTTTTTTTGAGATAGGGTCTTGCTCTGTTGCCCAAACTGGAGTGTGCAGTGGTGTAATCATAGCTCACTGCAGCCTCCAGTTCCTCGGCTCAAGTGATCCTCCTGCCTCAGCCTCTTGAGTAGCTGGGACTACAGGCACGTACTACCATGTCTGTCTAATTTTATGATATTTTGTAGAGACAGGGTCTTGCTATATTGCACAGAACTCCTGGGCTCCAGCAATCCTCTGCTTCAGCCCCCCAAAGTGCTGGGGTTCCAGGGATGACAGGTGATCTATTTTTACCTCAACATGGTCTTTGAGGGCCCCACAGCACCTCAAGCCCACAGAGCGTATTGGAGGGCCCTTCTCAACCACACCGGAGTCTCTTTATTAGGAGTTTGAATGAGCAATTCAGTTCTCTTCCCTCCTTACATTTCCAAGGATGCTGATGGTCTCTGGAGTGTTCTGTGCTTTTGCAAAACAGTGAGCCCGGGCAGGCGGCCCCTGACCAGCCCTTTGCTCTGGCTCTGCTTGCTTTCCTCCTCTGCCCCTTGCAAACACCCTTGTCCTGCTGCTGCTTGCTAGTTTTGGAGTCTCACGGCATGTTAGATGTGATGGCTCTTTAGTAGTCACCTCGTGGAAATTAAACCTCCTTGTCTGACAACGAAGAGAACTGAGGCCCAGAGAGGGCGAGGACCCTCTTGAGGTCACACAGCCATCAACTCTGGCTGCTGCAGACACACCTGGAGAGCCTGTCACACACGTGACAGAATGGTTGTTTAGATTCAGAAGCAGCAGGTCGGGGACAGGCTCCAAAGGTCAGTGATTTTTGAGACACCAAATAATTCTGATGAGCTGCCAGGTTTGGGTATGACTGGTCTGTGCCAGCTCCATACTCACCATCACCACCCCTAGCACTGCTGATGAGTCTGTGAGCAGAACAGCCCAGGAAGAAACAACCCAGGAGGGAGAAGAAACCAGACAGGCAGGACAAGGGGCTCGGCCACCTCCATTCAGTGTTTGCTTCGCCTGTGCTTCATACACAGGCTCATTCTAGCCCTCCCACTGGTCACGGGAGGCTGGGCTTCTTCATACCATTTTACAGAGGAGGAAGATGAAGTGATATTAGATAAGGCTCATATGTGGATACAGCACCCTGATCCTTTCCCTCCTCCCAAGCCCAGCACCCCGGGCTTGCAAACTGTCGGCACAGTCCCCACTCGGAGGCATGGGTCTCACCCTCCTGTTACAGCCCCTTTCCTCCCTTTAACACAATGTGATCTCCTAAAAGACTCTTTGCATGCTAAGGGAGACCAGAACTTAGGGCTTGAAATGTGGGTTTGAAGATCTCAAAGCGTATCTCCTTGATAAGACCACAGCACCTGGTTCCATGCTATGCACACAGTAGAGGTTGCATAACTGTCTGCTTGTTCGATGCTGTACACTGAGGACTGAGAGCAAAATCCTACCCAGTCATTAAACCTAGCAACTGCAGTAGCCACTGACAGAGAGAGAAGCTGGAAGCAGCAACTGTCAGAGTCTGGAAACCTCTTCCAAGAGAGATCACAAAAAGGGTGAAGTGATCTGCTTCCAGCCCCTTTTCCAGTTGACAGGGGACCTGTGCACAAGTCCAAGTGGGAAATGCTGGGTGCGGTGGCAAGAGGAAGCAGCCCTCGGGATGCAGGTGCAGCCAGTCTGCCCCTGGACCCTGCGCTCTTGGCCACATTCTGCCTTCCAGTGGCCACAGAGAGCCACACAGTGGTGGCAGAAACTCTAAACAGAGCAGCCACCTCGCCCTGAGGGTTACAGTCAGCCTTGTCCTGATTACCAGACAGGTCCGCTTTGTTTCTGACACAGCCTCAAGCCAGCCGTGGGGAGGGCTGGTGGAGGAGGGAGGGTAGGCAGGGCCATCCTGGGAAGACCTGCACTCAACGGCCTTTCAGCCCACGGCTGGGATGGCTATTTCTACTTTACCACTCCCTCAAAGGGAAGGGAGGAAACTTAACTTCCTAAAGCACGGACTATACCCCTGGCATCCCGCAAGGTCTTTGTCCATATTACCGCAAGGTACCTGCCCATGCGCAAATGCCTGCACTCAGGGTCAGGAAAGATTCACACCTCGGATGGAAGAGTTGAGTGTCAACATGTGACAGGATGTGGGTGATGGCTTTAAAGGAGAGGGGCAGTGGGCAGGCACAGCTTGGAACTTTAAAGCCAGGGACCTGCACTATCTTGGAGCAGCTGGGAGAAGTTATCTCTGGAGACCCAGCATGGTGGTGGGCAGGGATCCTCCCCCAGCCAACGCTACGGGATATCACTGTGTTCTCTCTGGGGTCTTAAGACAGCTCAGTCCTCCATGCCAGAAAATTACAGACTAGTAAGACAAATAAAACACAGGCCTCTGGTCTCCCGGGAAAAGCATCAGAGGGCTTGGGATTCAAAGGCAGGGTTATTATTTTGAGCAGCTGTGTGACTTAGGCAAGGGATTTGGTTTCTAAAAATGTACAGTAGGTACAAAAATACTTTCTTTGCAGAATTGTTTTGTATAAAACCTATGGCTTCCGGCATGTAGCAGAATTCATGAGATACATGTTGAACAGAATGAAAACAGAGACAAAAGAGGTGCTTGAAGGCCACGGAGCTCAGAGGCAGGCATGTGGAGAAATCAGGAGCCTCTCAAAAAGTGGGGTGAGCTTGGTGTGCAGAGGGGAGTGGAGTAGGAGAAAGAGGAAGCCATAGGACGATGGAGCAGCTGAGCCACGGCTGGGGGCAGCGGGAGGAAGAGAGGCACCCCTGGTGCAGGAATGACAAGGCTTTGTCTTTGAGGGAGCACAGAAATAATCGCGGTGGCCTAAAAGAGTGACACAAAAAGACTTACGCTTAGAAAGACACATTTCTAGTGTCCCTAGCAGCCAATGGTAAGATGAAATCTTGCACGATGAGACCATGAGACAGTCAACCATGAGAGCAGGCGGAATGCAGCCAGGGCTGGCGCTGGAGGAAGGTGACGGGGTGGGGTTGGGGGGGGTGGATGCAGGTAGACCAGGGGCAGGTGTAAGCCAGAGCTCAGGGTCAGGCAGGGACCAGCGGGATTGGGACTGGGACTCAACCTAGAACACTCAAAGGAGGAGGCCTTTCAGTGGAATGATTCTGCAGGGGAGTGGCAGGTGTGTGGGTTTGGATTCTGCAGGGGAGTGGCAGGTGTGTGGGTTTGGTGTGGGGGATGATGGATTCAATTTTGATCTATTTGATGTGTTTAGTTACAAGATCTGTAGGGCTTGAGAGAGAGAGAGAGAGAGACACATTTCTGGGGAGGGTAACTGTGAATGTAACTAGAGTGCTGGTCTACCCGTGTTGCTTTGGCTGAGGGATTCCAGAAAGATCTTGCATTTTCCAGATAAGAGAACACTCTGTAACAGAGGCTCAACATCATCTCAGCTTTCTTGGATGACATAATGGCGCTTCAGCATCTTCCATGGCCTTGGGGGACCTTATCATGAGGTTCGCTAGCTACTGTTGAGTTTGGACCAACCTTCCTTGGCCTTCTGATTAATCAGTACCCTCATTTCCTGTCCGTTTTTTCTCCCGGAAATTAAGTTGAACAATACCTCAAACAGAATAGCCATTGGCATTACCTCATTGGTAAGCTTCCCAAGGAAACCAGAAGACTAATTGCAAAATTGTAGGAAAGCAACATTGAACTGGTTTTCTATTTTTTTCTGCATAGACTTGAACGGCATTTGGGTTTTCTAGGACTAGAAAGCCCCTTTCCTCTCCACTTCCTCCCACCAAAAAGAAAGAAAGAAAAGAAAAAAAAGAAAGAAACTTCTAGAAAGTCAAAGACTCTACACATTATTGTCCTTTTATAGATGAGGATATTAGAGTTTCCCGTCTTTCAAGAAACAATGGGACTACAGGAAGGCTGGGAATAAATAGCAAGAGGTGGCACTATCAGGAACACTCGCAGGTGCTGCAGGCAAGTCACTCTTCCCCCGTGGGCCTGGGAACAGACAGGTAGAAATTTACGTGAAAGGAAATCTAGGACTTTGGTTGAGGATGGCTTGGGTCAAATCCCAGGTGGCCTCATACTACGTCCAGGGACTTGGACAGTGGATTTCGCCTCTCAGAGCCTTCATCTTCAGCTGCCATAAAATGGTTGGTGGCCCCTTCCACCAGTCAGTATGTGTGGATTAAAGAAGTGTGAACTAGCTCAGAACACTGGAGGAATTCACAAATGTGACTTCTCTTTCTTCTCCTTTAATCATTAACAAAATATCTAAACAACCAATTCATCTAATTATTAATGAGTAACAAATTAGTCAATAGACATAAATGTTAACAACAAAATATATGGCTTTTCATTATTAGTAATGAAAACAACTAAGTAATGAACCACTTATTAGCCAATCAGTCCAATTATAAACAAAACAACATTTGATCCCTGTAATACCACAGTGACTAAACAACTATTTAATATGATTAGTACTTACAATGAAGATGCATGAACAACTAATTAACCTAATTATCATTAATAAAGAATAATTATTCCTAATAACCACCTAGTTCCAATTGGATTTATAAAGTTAGATGGAATTTGAAGATGCATGAAAATTACTTGCATAAATTAGCATGGCAATCAAATTCCTTCGTGACTTGGATATGTTTATTTTGGAGGGAAGCTGTTCAGAATTTGTGAGTCCTCCTCTGAGATGGTGGATTCCTGTAGCGCTAGCCCTTATGACTTCTCACCTCAAGGGGTTTCTGCACAGAGGCCCAGGGCCACAGCCCACCCAGCCTCCTCTCGGGCCAAGTCCTCCCCTGCCTGCGTTTCCACCAATTCAAGGGACTTCGTCCTGAGCACAGCACCAAGCTGCCCTGCCTGTGCATAAACACTTGACCAGGCCAGACACAGATTTCCAATTTTCCTAAAAGGCTGCCAGGATACAGGAGTCGCCACATAGGACATCATGGTTGTATAGATTTATTATAGAATTTTCCAGCAGGTGGAATATTTCATTTTGAAAGAAAGGCATGAAAAGCATCTTATAGGATCCTAGCCACCCGGGGGCTTTGCCTGCTCCGAGATGGCAGTGCTGGCTCGTCCCATAAAGCAAAGCTAATTAAACTCTCTGAGCTTGGTTTCTCTGGATTTTAAATGAGGGTAAGCATATTTTGCTCACGGGCAGTTATAAGGAATAGACACAGTTATCTGTGAAAGCTAAAGAGAATGCCTGGCAACAGAAGAAACTCAACATGCAGGTTTTCCTTTACTTCTCCCCACTGCTCTTTCAGGGATAGGCCGCATGGGATCAGCCTTGGTGTTCCAGGTCAGTGTCAAGATCCTGCTCTGGGCCTCCGCAGAGCCTTGACTTCCTCTCCAAAGCTCAGCTCAGTGGATTCTCCTTCCAGATTAATCCTGCTTTTTTGTTTGATGATGCTTTGACATCTTGAGGCCTCGTGGACGCAGGGAGGGCCTTTCCCTCCCAGGGGTAGCTAATTCCTAGAGATCGCAAAGGACTTGCTTGAGAGTAGGACTCTGACATGCAAACTGGCCAATCCCTAGTCCAAACCCCCACCACCTCCTTCAATCAGGCTCCTGTAGTCTGGGACAGGACACTACCTCTCTGCCCTAAATCACCCCTGGACCAGGTACTAGACCATGAGAAACCACCCCTACAGCTTGGAGCCTGTGGAAATTATTCAAAACTGTCCAACGCTAAGCCTGCTCAGCAACTGACCCTGCCTCGCCCTCACCTTCCCTTGAAAAGCAGTAGAGGCTCCTGCCCACGTTTGCCTTTTACTCTGTCTGCCTTTGAACTGCCTCTGATGCTCCCCCGGCAGCCCTGCAGGAAACAGACGCTCCCGTCCATGGAAACTGTGAGGAGCAAATCACCTCCAGTGACGGCCAGCTCCTGATCTGTTGGCCTCACCCTACCTAAATAAATACAAGATCTATGGTTCACATGAAAACACCTTCTCTATCCATGTCTCTTTCTGGCCCATTAATGTGTGAATCCTCATGGCATAGACCGCAGCTACTTAGATTTGACATCCCAAGAGCTGAATTTGGTACCTAGTGTGTACTTAATAAAAACCTGTTGAATGAATAAATCCATGAATGAACAAGCAAATAAATGGTAAGCAGGAGAAAACAGAGGCCAGACCAAGGCAAGGTAGACACATGGATATGTCAGAAAGAGTGACTCAGAGGAAATGGCTGAGATACATAGAAAGCCGGACTCTTGCTGTGGAGAAATATGAATGCTTTTACACTGTTGGTGGGAGTGGAAATTAGTTCAACCATTGTGGAAGACAGTGTGGCGCTTCCTCAAGGACCTAGAACCAGAAATACCATTTGACCCAGCAATCATTCTACTATAAAGACACATGCACACGTATGTTTACTGCAGCACTATTTACAATAGCAAAGACTTGGAACTAACCTAAATGCCCATCAATGATAGACTGGATAAAGAAAATGTGACACATATACATCATGGAATACTATGCAGCCATAAAAAAGGATGAGTTCATGTCCTTTGCAGGGACACAGATGAAGTTGGAAGCCATCATTCTCAGCAAACTAACACAGGAACAGAAAACCAAACATCTCATGTTTTCATTCATATGTGGGAGTTGAACAATAAAACACATGGACATGGGGAGCGGAACAAGACACACTAGGGCCTGTCATGGAGCAGCCAAGGGGAGGGAGAGCATTAGGACAAATACCTAATGCATGTGGGGCTTAAAACCTAGATGATGGGTTGATAGGTGCAGCAAACCACCGTGGCACATGTATACATACGTAACAAACCTGCACGTTCTGCATGTGTATCCCAGCACTTAAGGTAAAATAAAATTAAAGAAAGAAACCTGGCCTGTTAGCATAAGAGTGGCTGACCTCAACACAGCTTTGATTCCATCAGGCAGTGGCCCCATCCAGACCACCAGGTGGTACATACTGCAAAGGCTATATTGCCTGGTTCTGAACCACCGAGATTCCTGAACACATCAGGGTGCATGATTACAGGGTGCAAATCCCGGCCGTGAAAAGCCTGGCAATATTTATATCTATAGCACATAGCTCAGTGTCTGGCATTGAGTAAGAATTTACTGAAAGAAAATGACTTTAAAGTTAAAAATGAAAGAACGAAATCTCTTTTCCCAGATAACAAACAAAGGGTTGTAGGGGAAAAAAATTATAGCTTAAAATAATTTGATAGAGCTGCATTGATGATGAATTTTAAAATATACACGGTTGGCTTGTTATGAAGCAAGGTAATAAAGCAAAGGCAAAACCCACTCTATTTTTCATTATTAACAGCAAAATGCCACAGTGAATGTGAAATATTTAGAAAACTGTGAATTATGATGGATCGTATATTCTTATTCCCTGCTGCATCCCGACCTGAATGAAGGGTGCAGAAATGAAGTCTCAGATTGCATCCAAGGTGCCATCTTTCACTAGAATGCTTTCATGTCAGCCAGCAGGAAAACCTGGCTTCTGAAGTGCAGTGAACAGTGTTTTCCAGATGAGTGCCTCCCTGCCAATGCGGGAAGGACCGTGTGACCGCCACAGCGGGGAGTCTGCTGTGGAGGTGGGGCTGTCCAGTCCCAGGTGGTGCTGAAGCCAGCTGCTTCACTGCAGCTCCAGAAGGACCAAACGGAAGAGCCCAGCAGTGACTCGTGCCCACCTGCTTGGCGCCAAAGAGGCCAGGAGAACAGGGACAGCCATGTCTGTCTATGCCCTGTTTGCTATGCCTCGGGACCTCATTATCACCTCTCACAGTCCCTGCTCTTCTCCTCAACCTCCAGTCTGTCCTCCTTTTTCATCTGTACTATTATTTTTAACAAATGATGAACTGAAGTCCAGAAGGTTGAGTCACTTATCCAAGATCCCTCAAAACCAGAAAGTGGCGAGAGCTGAGCCTGGGTCTCTGCTGTTCCTTCTGTGCCTTCTGCTTGCTGGTCCTGCTTTATCATGAATGATCTGGAGGACCACTGTGACCGGGGGCCTAACCCCATCATTTTACAGATGGGGAAACTGAGGCCCGGGTGGGGAAGGTCTTGGCCAATGTCCCAGTGTTTTGGAAGACAGACTGAGACCCAGACCCAGTGGCCACCCATTTTAGTTTTCTGGCCTCTGTGGCTGATCCCCTTACAACTCTCACTGGGTTCATCCTCCTGTCCCTGCTGCTCCATGCCCTGCGCTCTGGCGGCTCCACATGCTGCCCAATTCCTGCCCAGCACTGCACTGTGGTGCACAGGTCCCTGCAGAGCTGTGCCCCAGGGAAGGGCCTCCCTCTTCTCGCTCCTGCCTGGCTGGCAGTGCCTTGTCTACCAAGGGGAGACAAGACTCCTCATGGCTGATTTCCCTACCACCTCGTCCTGGAATCCCCCCTCGCCTCCCAGCACTTCCGTTTCTCCTAGGACTGCTCATCACTCTTGTCATCCCCATCTGTCTCCTCCAGATGGAAATTCCTCCAGGATTGCAAACAATAGTCATTCAGCTCCCATACAGGATGGCACAGGAGGAGGGAGGGAGGACACGTGAATTCTTTTTAATACTTTGATGAGGTGACCAGCAGGATTCTGGCTATCCACCTGAGAGCTACTGCCTGGTCATTTATTTAATCAGAGAAAAGCACCATTGCTATGGAAGAACATGTAAAAGGTACTTACCTGCGGCCCCAGCAATCCAGGAATTCCAGGTGGTCCCACGTCACCTTTCTTTCCCTGAGTGTAAAAGAAGCAGCTAAAATTAACAAACAGGCAATCATCACCCAGAGCTGGTTTAATAGTGAGTCTTCGTGGACATTTGGGTCATTATTACTCTTAACCTCCCGGATTAACAGTTGTCCCTTGGGAATCCCCCACAGAGGAGCAATGTGGGATCAGAAGAACGACTCGGACTTTGGGGTCAGGAGCAAAGCTTTGGATCCCAGCTCTGTAACTTAGATGTGCTTGGTAACACATGACCCCGTATTCAAAAGGCACAGAAAGGTATACCTGGGAAACGTCTCCTTTTAATCCCAGTCTCAGCCACTCAGTTCCTTTCCTTGGCTCATCTTACCAGATGTTGGTTAATTCTCCCAGAGATGTTTTATGCATTGGTAAGCCTTCCACATGCACACACACAAACACACACACGTCCCCCTTTTCTTCACAAACTTCAGCATGCCATTCAATCTGTTAAATTTTGCTTTTTTGTTTCCATTTAATTTATCTAAGCCTGATTCCACATCACATGGAGAGTTGCTGGGATCCTTTACACAGATGCGTGGTTTTCTCTGTGGGAATGATTCATGATGCACTGAGACAATCCCCTGCTTGCGGCCAGGTAAGTTACTCAGGGCATGTCCGCTCTTCTGCTGTGCGAATCCACACTTCAGTGCATGCATGCTCAGTATCCACTAGGGTGATGTTGTGGGGTGACCTAAGACCATCTCCTTAAACAGGGGTAAGGTGTGTGTTGGTTAGTTTAATTTATACAATGTGTATACATTGTATAACAGAGGTTATCTGAAGGACAGAATACAGCCCTTTTGGGCTTTGTCCTAGAGGTTTTCTTGATCAGATAAAAGCACTGCCATCAGAAATTGAAGGTAAAACAAGACCTCGAGTAAGATCTACGTTTTGAGTGCCTATTTTGTGCTAAACTCACTTTCTAGTTCTTCCCACATGGTCCTTTCTTGATTTGTTCTGCAAGAGGACCCTAGAACGCTCATGTTCTCATCCCATTGATGGGTGTGCAAACCGAGGCCCAGAGCTCATGTCTCCCTTGTGCACAGCTAGTAAGGGGCAGAGCTCAGACCACACCTAGTTCCATGTGGGTCTGAAGCCTGTGCCAGTGATGCTGGCTTCTCAGGGCTCCGAAGATGATTAAAAGGGATGCTTTCTACAAAATAACTCTAAGGATATCTATGAGACGTAAAGCTTGATGTCACCCTCCCCTCTCATTCAGCAACTCTGGCCCTCTTCTCTCTGCCCCTTGCTGACTCTTGCTTATCTCCACTGTCCAGGACCCCCAACTCAGGGACACTCATAAGGCCTTTTTCTTACCTTAGACCGTGTCCCCTCCATCCCACTATTTCCCCACTGATCCCCATCTTTCTCATTCCTTCCCTCTCTCCATCCCTTCTTTCCTCTCCTTCTTCTCTTCCTTTCTTCCTTCCTTCCTTTTTCCTTTCCTCCATATTTAATGAACAACTAGTATGTATTGAGCTTAGGAAACAGGCTTTGCGATACCTCTACCCACAACCTCCCAAAAACAGCCCTTCCCCAGGCACAACGGGCTACACAGCGCTGCCGTACTCTTCTGCCTCCACTTCAGGACGCCACCATCAAACCAAGGCCCATCTTATGCACATAATCCTCCAGGAGGCTGCTGCCACTTTGTTAAGGGAAGAAAGGTATCAGAGTTGCACACGAGGGAAGTCTGGTGGAGCTCAGAGGCAAGTGTTCTTTAAGAAGCTTCAAGTCCTGAAATCTCAGGGGTCTCACACATTAGTCTTAGCCCACTGTGGCTGAAAGTGGAAGATAAAGCTCTGCTCCTCCCTCCTGCTTAGTTATCCACTCACTCAGTCCCTCTAAATGCGGAGCTCCGGGTACACTGGCAGGACTACGGCATGGCCTCTGCCCATAGGGGCTTGTAGTTTGCTAAGAAGGCAGATGGAAGACTGTGTAATGACCACACAGCCTGTGTTGGGCATGCAGAAGCTTCAGGAGCTCCTGGTTCTGCCTAAAGGGCTTAAGAAGATGTCCCAGGGAGGCGGTGCTGATGCCATGTTGGAAGAGGAAAAAGGAGCTTCCCAGTGGGACAAAAATCAGCTGCAGGGAACGGAATAGGAAAGTGTGCAGAGGCAGCTGAAACCCAGACATTGGCAAAGACTGTGTGTCGCCCGGGATGGGAGGCTGCAGGATGCGGTCAGCAAGGAGTCTTGAAGGGTTTGGTGGCCTGGACTAAGCACAGTCACCCAAGGGGTCAGGAGTCTCAACTGACCACAGTCTGGTCCCATCTGTGCCGGAGCAGCAGGGGAGATGGATTAAGGTTGATGGAGCCGCTTCCTCTCACCGCCCAGCATAACCCATAACATCCCCTTGGACCAGCCCACAATTCTCTCCCCCAAGGATGACTGCAGCAGCCTCCTAAACCACGCCTCCCTTCACACTTGGCCATTGCACTTTTCCCCTCAAAGCAGAGCCAGGATGATATCATTAAAACATAAATCATGTCACATCTCCTCTGCTCAAAACACGGTAATGCTTCTCGGCTCACTTAGAGCAGAACTTTAACAACCTCCAGCCTGCCCTCCATGGCCTCATTTCCTCCAACCCTCTTCTCATTTCCATGTACCTTTTCCCCACCTGCAGCCACACTGGCCTCCCACCTCCAGCTTGAACCTGCCAAATGCATTCCAAGCTGAAGGCCTTTCCGCTGGCTTTTCCTCCTGCCTAGGTTGTTCCCCAGGTATCAACATAGATCAGTTCTTCAATTCACTTTGGTTCCTGCTCAATTGCTCTTTGAACTGAATGTCTTCTTTGGCCAGCCTAATCAGACTAGCACCTCCTCTCTGCCACTGTGTCCTCTCACCCTACTCTAATTTCCTTAGCATGGATCCTCACCAGATGGACCACTGGTGTTCGTGTTTATTTATTGCCTGTCTACCCTTAGTGGGACACAAGCCTTCCGAAAGCAGAGTTGGGCTCTGTTTTTGTTTGATGCTATATACTGTTGGCTCAGGCCAGTGCCTGCCACATGGCAGACACTCAATAGACATTTGTGTGCTGAATAATTGTCCCTTTGAGAACTATGCAGTCCCAAGCCATGATGGTGACACTAGCGATAGCAGTGAAAAGTTAGGGAAAAGTGGCATCAGGGAGGAAGGGAAGATACAACTTGGAGATGTACTGACTAGCAGAGAGAGTAAGTGAGCCTGATTCAGACACCCCTGGATGTGCACCTGTGAGCTGTGGAATGCATCAGCCTGGAGGATGTGATGATGTTTAGGTCACAGTGAGTTTCTTGATACTTGCCAGGTAGAATTCAAAATGTGGTCACAGATCCCTTCAGAAGATAGCCAAGCCATGGGGGCTCTGGGTTTCTCCATCCATCTGATCCCGCTCTGATTAATGCAGACATCAGAAAGCTGATCATAAGACAGCTAAGAGTTGCCAGCTCCCCTTCCTCAAGGAAAGGAAACCAGACACCTTCCATTTTCTATCTAGACAGACACCCCCTCCAATTGCTTCCAGGTGATTCTATAGAGAGTCATTGGTTATTTACAAGATGAATAAACCATTTTCCCTGGAGGTCAGTGGGAGGACCTGGTGACTCATCCTCAGAATTTAGAACCCAAGCCAGTGATGTAACTATGCTGAGAGGAAAGACTGAAAGAGAGACTGGAACACCTAATGGTTGGTAGGAAAGGATGAGAGGGAAGGGATGCAGAGGTCTGGGCCATGACTGGGCAGAATGGCTCATTAAGATGCTGATGTGTCAGGGTATGAAGCTTTGCTTTCCTCTCCGGGATGATGTGATCACCATTTGGGAATGCAGCAAGGTCTCAGCAGCTCTCCGCTTCCTCAGCTGAGCCCAGGATCTTATGTAACAACCTTACTCATGCTCAGGAAGGTGAACACCTAAGTTGACATCAGGATTTGTAAAAGGCATGAATTCAGGAGCTGCTCCTGTGCCAGGAAAGTTGAATCCATTGATCTGGAAGAGCAGGCATATGGGCAAGTAGGAGGCATGTGGTGGACAAGAGACGAATGCAAAGAAACACGTCTATGGAAGCAAACATCAGAAGCATAAGGTTTTCGGCAAGGAGGGAAAAAAAGCAAAAAGGTGGCAAGAGGCCAGAAAAAGAAAAGTGTCTGAGGCAGATCTTTCATGGGTCATCCATGAAGGGGCATCACCCAGAGAAGCCTCAGTGTAACATCTCTTTGGCGTCTGTACCTTCCACACCCACAGCGTCATGGGCCGTTTCAGTGCCTCTCAAAGCCGGCCTTCCTTTCTGCAGCCACAGCCACAGGAGCCCACCCCATTCCCAGGCCCAATCTCTTCCTTCAGGCCCTCCTGGGCCAACCTGTGCAGGCAGGTTATCCTTCCCAAAGGGTGAAAGAAGCTCTGTCCAAGTCACTTCTCTTCTCTAATGTGGTTAGAGGAGCTTCCTTATCCCAAAGACATATCTGAGCTGTTTGATTTGGAGATTCCAAGCCCTGGGGTCCTAACCTGCCCTTTCAGTTTGGTGTCCAGAGTTCACACCATCATTTCCCAAGCAAGGGCCCAAATGGACTGCTTAGCTCAACCTCAAATACCCCCTTAGGACTTCTGATGCCTGAGATGTTGCCATGCTGCTCCCTCTGCCTGTAATCCTCCCTTCCTATCTCAGCCCATCAAAATCACATCCCAGTTCAGTGCCACCTCTTCCAGGAAGCTTCAGCAATAATGATAAATAACAGCCCAAAAGATGAGAAATAAATACTTGAGACATGGATTCCCTGGGGCTACCCAAGAGCTAACAAGTTAGAATTGCCAGGGGTGGGAAACAAAGCTCTAAGTAAGTAGAACCAAAGAACTTTTCTGTTTTTTTTCTCCAACCCCTTTCCTCTATGATAATGTAAAGAAAAGAAGTCTAAATCTAAGGTAGATTGGAAGGAAAAGCCATTTAGCTTGCTGAGCCTTTGTTTTCCCACATGGAAGATTATAGCCATGATAATTATCTCAAAAGATAACAGAAGAGAGAATTTCATATTTGAGGAAGTTATTTATAAAACACAGTAAAGCATCACTCAACTGTAACAGACAGTGATGAGAAAGGGGAGGAAGATGATAATGACTATGAGGAAGAAGAAATAGCGAGAGTTGTATTCTGACTCCTTTGTGTTCTTGTACTGAGTGATAGACTGTGTGTCAAATAAATCTGGTTTCAAAATCTCAACCTCCTAGTAGTGCCACAGAGTTTAAATGAGATGATGCCCACAAAATACTTAGTAATAGTGGTTATGGTGATGACAGTAGTAGCAGTTGGTGATTTTGATAATAATGCTGGTGGTGGTGGTAATGGGGTCTTGTGGTGGCATTGATAGTGATGGTGTTAATGGTGGTGGTGGTAGTGATGGTGATGGTAGTGAAGGTGATGGTAGTAGTGATGGTGATGGTGGTGGTGGTGGTGATGGTGATGGTGGTGATGGTGGTGGTGATGGTGGAGTTAATGGAGATAGTGGTGGTG
>PVKV010024905.1:0-30549 GCA_004027835.1 Alouatta palliata | reverse complement strand
CCCACTTGATTTTGGAGGGATCTCGCTCCTGGAAGATGGTGATGGGATTTCCATTGATGACAAGCTTCCCGTTCTCAGCCTTGACAGTGCCATGGAATTTGCCATGGGTGGAATCATACTGGAACATGTAGACCATGTAGTTGAGGTCAATGAAGGGATCATTGATGGCGACAATATCCACTTTACCAGAGTTAAAAGCGGCTCTGGTGACCAGGCGCCCAATCCGACCAAATCCGTTGACTCCGACCTTCACCTTTCCCATGGTGTCTCAGAGATGTGGCTGGCGATGGGAGACGAGAAGCGGCTGTCTGTCGAGCAGGAGGAGCAGAGAGCCTGATTGCCTTTTATCACTGAAGTTGAGAGTTTGCTGATTCTTGACATGGCACGTGATTTTAATTGCAACCTTGACATTTGGGGTGTTTTTTGAGACTCTGGGTCTTGTTTAGACCGTTTGCTCTAGCTGGCTTCCTTTCACATCATTCTGGCAAGGTGGCTCTGGAGAGGTGGGGACTCTGCCCAGTTACTTCCCGGTAGGAGTAGAAGTCTAGGTTTCCCATTGGGCAAGTGTGTTAGTCCGTGTAATTTATAAAGGAAAGAGGTTTAACTGACTCATAGTTCAGCATGGCTAAGGAGGCCTCAAGAAACTTCTAATCATGACAGAAGGTGAAGAGGAAGCAGGCACCTTCTTTACAAGGCTATACGAAGGAGAAGTGCCGAGTAAAGGGGGACGACCCCCTTGTAAAACCAGCAGATCTCAAGAGAACTCACTCACTATCACAAGAACAGCATGGGGAAACAACCCCCATGATTTATTTACCTCTACCTGGTCTCTCCCTTGACACATGGGAATTATGGGGATGACAATTCAAGATGAGATTTGGGTGGGGACACAAAGCTTAACCATATCAGCCACCACTGACATTCAAGATGGAGATGGTTCCTGGTTCTTACCAGGTAAGGGTGAGAGTGAGAGTTCTGACTCCCCATTAGGCCTCTACTGATACCTGGCTGGGAGGAGCCGGGGACCTCATCACTGCTCCCCACATATCACTGACAACGTGGGGAGGGAGATAATCTTATTACGACAAGGCAGTGGCAAAAATCCTGACTCTCCACGCGTTCTCCTCTGACACAATCCCTGCAGGGAGGGAGAGGAGCACCTTGTTACTGCCCAGCAGAGGTGAAAGTCCACCTGTTGATTGTCACCAAAATCTAAGCACCCATTCCCTTGCTGGCATGGGTGAGAGTGAAGCCACAGTTTTTTCTTTTCTGTAATGTGTGACTGCTGTAGGACAGTTACTGCTAAATGTTTTCTGTCTCAGTGGGCTGACCCTTTCTTGGTCCTCTGGCTAGAGAAAGCAGACTTTAGTTGGGGCTTTTTTTTTTTTTTTTCTGTTCTTTTGGCATGTCTGAATTGCTGACTTCCTCAGCTCCAAATCTGGGATATATAACACAAAAAGAACTCAGCAATGTGTTGTTTCTTGGTCCCTAACCAGCCTACTGTCTTATTCCCTCCTTTCAGATGATGTCTGTTTTATCTTTAATGTCCAAAGATTTTAGTTGCATTGAGCAGGAGGAATAGGGAGAAGCATGTCTACTCTGTCTTCTCAGAAGTGGAATCTTTAGTGTTTGTTTTTGGATTATCTCCTCTTCTACCCCAGAATGCCAACTTCATGGAAACGGGAGCTTTGTTCACTTCACTACTACCCCTCAGCACCTAGAACAGTGCCTGGCACATAGTAGGTGCTCAGTAAATACTTGTGGAATGAATGGATAAACGAAGATAAAATAAAAACAAACAGAAAAAGACAGATATGAAAACACTGCTCTGGTTTTAGCGTGGGTGAGAGGCTATATCTATGAGCCTTCATCTCCCTGTTCCTCTCATCCCCCAGGTCCCCCGGGCGCCCACAAAATACACAGTTTGAAAACTTTGGGGCCAGAACACCTGCTGGTTTTAGCAGCTTGCACTTCTGAACTGGCACAGGGAGCTGCGTGGGTGACTGGCCTGGTTTTCAGACCCAAGAGCAGATCGGACACCATGGGGAGGAAAGGGGAGGGTGGTAACGGGGGCTGTCAATTCTCTCTCCTCTGGGAGTGGCAGGGGCAGTGGTAGAGGGACACAGAAGGAGCAGATTTAGAGACATATGGACAGCATCTTGCAACCTACTCCAGGCCCTGCCCAGTGGGGAACAGATCACCAAGGAAGGCTCCCCTGGTTGCCTGCAGACCAGAGGGGTACAGATCCACCATGTGAGGCACGGTTGGGCGCAGAAGCATCATCCAGGCTACCCTCAGGGCCCAAGAGCTGATGGGACTGGGAGCTAGACAGCGGCAGGCTCTGAGGGCCCAGCTGGTCCTCCATGGCCCGCAGGGCACCCTTGGGCAGCCACATCTGTTTCCCCAACCCTGGTCTTAGAGTAAAGGAGGCCACAGCCACCTGCCTCAGGCAGATGAGTAAGGGCAAACTTCCTGCTGATCACACAGCCTCTCAGCAGTGACATCAGCACACACACACCCTCTCCAGTTGTCTTTGGGGCCAAGGCTCTCGTAGGGTCACAGTGGCAGACTCAACCCCTTAAGGGATCAGCCTGCTGGAATACCGGCTAAGCCCTGCATAGAAGGAAGGGGCCGCCTGCGGTCCCCAGAGAGGAAAGAGGCTGGTCTGCTGTTTCCACATAGTCATGGAGACTAGAAAGGAGGGAAGGACAGCAGTGAGGCCTGTATTCCACAGGGACGGGGCCTCAGAAGCAGAAAGGGGCCACTAGAACAGGAGTGAGAACCCTCCCTGGACCCAGCCCAACTTGCTATTCTCTTGCTGTGTGACATCAACCAAATTGCTTAACTTCTCTAGGCCCTCCAGCTCTTATAATCTTCCACACCATGATGTACCACTACCCTCGGTCTGCAGAGATAAGAATGCTTAAGGTAAGATTTCACCGCGCGTGCTGGAGTAGGAGGAGACCTTTTCCCATTCCTCTCTAGATTGATCAAATGCTAAACAGAAGCAGAAAGTGCAGGGCTAGCTTTCCGCACTCCTACCATCACCAGGAAAGCTGACTTTCCAAGCAGGGGCTGCAGACTCAAATTTCTGCAGGGTCAGGCAGACGATGACTAAGTGAGGAAGTGTGGGGAAGTGTAAGGCAATAGGGCGTGGTAGAGACTGGGGCAGCTGGAGACCGGATGCCCATCTAAAGGTGCAGTCATTCTCAGCCTTACCTGCTGGCTGCCTGGTGGCAAGGCTGGTTAGGCAGGAACAAATCTTCCAGTAATCACAAACCAGAAACCTGGACTTTTATGTAGAAGTTTTACCATTTTAGATGTCACCCAGGCTGGAGTGCAGTGGAGCAACCTCAGCTCACTGCCACCTCCGCCTCCCAGGTTCAAGTGATTCTCCTGCCTCAGCCTTCCGAGCAGCTGGGACTACAGGCATGCACCACTATGCCCAGCTAATTTGTGTGTTTTTAGTAGAGATGGGGTTTCACTATTTTGGCCAGGCTGGTCTCAAACTCCTGACCTCGTGATCCACCCGCCTCAGCCTCCCAAAGTGCTGGGATTATAGGCGTGAGTCGCTACGCCCGGCCACAAATACAAACTTTTATAAGACACAATGGCAGGCCTAAGAAAACATCTGCAGGCTGGGTTCAGCCCCCAGCTTCATGCAGTTGACAGCATCGAAGGCTAATTGTGTGACTTTCAACCTGTTTCCTGGTCCCTAAAACAGGGATGGCAGCTCCTCTCCTGGAAACCAGTGACAGGAGCGGACAGCTCAGAGCTTGTAAAGTGTTTCCCACTGTGCACAGCACAAAGTAGGTGTTGTAACTTTAGTCTTTTTTTTTTTTTGAGACAGAGTCTCCAGCCCAGACTAGGGTGCAGTGGCATGAACATGATTCATTGCAGCATCAACTTCCAGGGCTTGAGTGACCCTCCCACTTTAGCTTCCTGAGTAGCTGGGACAGGTGGTGTGCACCACCATACTCAGCTAATCTTTTCTTTTCTTTTAGAGATAGGGTCTGGCTATGTTGCCCAGACTGGTCTTGAACTCCTGGCCTCTAGCGATACTCCCACCTTGGCCTCCCAAGGTGCTTGGATTACAGATAAGCCACTGGGTCCATCCCCAACCTTGATCTTATCCCACCTGGTTCCTGCCTCCTTAAGCCAAACAGCCGCTTGGGCACCCACCAGTGTCCTTCCCTGACATCGTTACAGGTAGAGATTGCTGACACATGGTGCCAAAAGGAGGAGTGGGCAGGAGGGCTTGCACTCACTGAGCACACTCTGTGCTGAGTGCTCCACACACATTGATTCACTTGCTCTTCATGTTGGTTACTCGGCTCCAAAGCTGGCCTCCAGGGAGCCACACCTCCCGCAGTTCACACCCCGCCTTGCAGCGGGCCCCATCACTTGCTCTTAACCAACAGAATGCAGCAGGAGTGACACTGTGTGACTTCCGCGGCTGGCTTGTACTGACCCTGTGGCTTCCACCTGGGTCTCCTGGAACGCTCACTCTTGAGATAACCTCCCCAGGGACCCAGCTTCCATACTGTGTGATGTCCCTCCAGCCACCAGCCATGGCCAGCCGGCACCAGCTGCCAGCGTTGTGAGGGGCCACCTTGGAGGTCCACCCCAGCCATGCCCCAGGCGACCTCAGCCCCAGCTGACATCCAACTGAAGCTTTGGGGAAGACCCCAGCAAGCACTGCCCAGCTGAGCCTGGTTCACTCCAAATACAATAACTAATAAGAACACATTTTTACTAGTTACCGTTATTGCTACATAATAACAGTTTTACTAGATTTGGGGATAACGTGTACACCTCAATAGAGAACTGGAACACAATTCAAGAGAACCCTATGAGATGGAAATTTAAGCTGTCCATTTTCTAGCTGAGGACACAGAGGTACAGAGGAGGTAAGTGGCTTGGTCAAGGTCCATGGCTGGTGAGGGGCAGGGGCAGGATCTGAACCTGAACTGATTCCACAGCCACACCCTCGACCGCCCCTCCACGCTGCCACAGTGGCCCAGCAGTGTGTGTTGGGGTGAGATATGAACCCCGGGCTGTGAGACTCTTCACAGCCCATGGGGACCTTCAACTTCTTGCAAAGGTGTCCCTCTAAGAAGCTGGCACTCAACAGGCTTTGAGCCCCTCAAAACTCCAGCTTCCAGAGCACCTGCAGCCTTTTCTTCCCTGCTAGGCAGGAAGACAGAGGCCAGCGCCATCTCTTCTCAGAGCTGTTCTCCTCTCCAGTACCTGGGGAGGGCGCACTGGAGGCACTCGGGCCAGAATTTTGACAAACGGCCTCACACATATTCAACAAGAGAGATGACATGGTGCAGCCCTGGCAAGGCCCCATATGTGAGGGATGAAAAATGGGGCTGATCCATCTTGCAGGCCTCAGTGACAGGGAAAAATGGATCAGCCCTAATAGGGGCTGCACACTGGGCCCGGCCTTTAATAAGTCCAGTGGGAATTCGGTGCCCCTTGGGAGGCCGGCCCTGAGGGAGGGAGCAGAGGAGCAGGGCAGAAGGTTCTGGTTTCCAAGGAAAGAATATTCCCCTGGCTGACACCAGCAGGCTTGACTTAAGACAATGAACACTAGAGGAGAGAGCCAGGGCCTTCTGGAAAGGGGACCTGGCGGGAGGAGGCAGTTCTCACCAGGGCATCTGATTTAACTTTTCTAATTCTCAGCATCTGCATATGCAACACAAGGTTACTGCATGTGATAAATTTCATATCAGTAGCATATTGCTCGTGTTAAATTTCACATCAGTAGCTTAATATTGCATGTTATATTTCATGTCAGTAGCTTGATATTGCACGTGTTAAATTTCATGTCAGTAGCTTGATATTGCATGTGTTAAATTTCACGTCAGTAGCTTGATATTGCACATGTTAAATTTCACGTCAGTAGCTTGATATTGCATGTGTTAAATTTCACGTCAGTAGCTTGATATTGCACATGTTAAATTTCACGTCCGTAGCTTGTATTGTACGTGTTAAATTTCGTATCAGTAGCTTGATGTTGCATGTGTTAAATTTCACATAAGTAGCTTGATATTGCACATGTTAAATTTCATATCAGTAGCTTGATGTTGCACGTGTTAAATTTCACATAAGTAGCTTGGTATTGCACATGTTAAATTTCATATCAGTAGCTTGATGTTGCACGTGTTAAATTTCATATCAGTAGTTTGATATCACTCGTGTTAAATTTCACATCAGTAGCAGCAACATAAGAGCTGGTATTTACTGAGCACACACCATATGTGGAACATCATGGTAAGCACATCCATGAACTCTCTTATTACTACTCATCTCAGAGAGGCTTCCAGTATGGCTCTGGAGCCCGACTGCCTGGGTTTGAATCCCAGCCCTGCCCCTTATAGCTGGATGACCTTGGGCAGGTTACTTCAGTTCTCTGTGTCTCCATGAAATACCTACCTGATTCATGGCACATCAGCACTCAGCAAATCTGAGAGATTATTACATACACGGTCAACACTCACAAATGTTAGTTACCCTCCTTTGTGCCCTTCTCTAGCTCAGGGAGATGATCTTCCAAGGTCAAGGTCTCAGGAAGGAACAGCTCCGGGGAGAAGGGTTGGGTAAAGGGAGGTCAGAACCCCAGCTGGCTTCCCTGGGATTGTTCTACTTAAAGGGATTGGGGCCAGGGTTAATGGGTCCAGGTCCCTTTAAGGCAAATACTTTCGGCTTTAAAAGGATGGAGTCGAGCAGAGTGGACATGGAGCTGGGGTGCCCACTGGAGTGGAATTGGGTCTTTTTAAAAATTATAACCATAGTCCCTCCTGTTCTATTCTGAGATGCTCTCTCACCTCCAGGTCCTTGGACCTGCTGTTCCCTCTGCCTACCACCCTATTCCTCCTGTTTTGCCTTTAAAATTCTTCTGGGGACCAGCTCCACCCAAAGCTGGGTCAATCAGTGGCTCTTCCTCTGCGCTCCTGCAGCTGCCTGTGAACTCCCTCCCCCTACACACCTACATCACAGCACAGTTCAGATACAGCTGGTTCACTTGTCTCCATCCCTGTTCCAATGCTGTCTCAGCACTGCTGCATCCCCAGCACCTAGAACAGCTGTCCTGGAGGAAGTACTCAGTGAATATGTGTTAAATGACTGAGTGGATAAATGCTCCCCAACTACCAGCCCCAGATCTGGATATCCTGTGTAGTGAACAACTGTGGTCACTACCTTTCCAGCCTGCATAGCCTTCTCCTCCTCTTTCTGTCTAAGGGTTTGGGCAGGGCTAATGCCACTCTCTGGACCATGTGACTCGGGTCATTCCAGTCTCCCCCAGGGTCTAAATCAATGGTTCAGGTTTGGTCAGATGACTTAAGCTAAGCCAATGAAAGTCATAGCCAGGATTTTAATTGGAAATATGGGAAAGAAATCCCATCTCTCTGCTGGTATTGCTACATTTTTAAGATGGAAGTCTGGCATTCCAGCCTGGGTGACAGAGCAGAGACTGTCAAAAAAAAAAAAAAAAAAAAAAAAGAAGAAGCCTGATGCTGTGTGTTGCGATCATCCACCTTTGCTAGCAGTTGGGGAAAAGCTGTTTGAGAATGAAGCCTACACCAATTCAAAGGGAAGAGAGACAAGATAAGGAGAGAGCATGACTGAGTTCCAGATTAAATCACCTGGTCACCCGAATCCAGCTATGTCTGAAGCAGACTTTGTGGTAGCTCACTCAGCATCTACTCCATCCATTCACCATTTGAGAGGTTTTGACTCACTCTTTGCTCCAGAAGTGGGTTTGGTCAAGCTAAGGGGATAAGCTCCTGATATTCCCCCAGCTGTGGCAATGATTAAGGAGAGAGAACATGACCTAAGCCCACCAGAAGGAAGCTTGGAACCCTAGTTGATGTTAGAGAAGAAGCCCCCCCCCTTTTTTTTTTTACAAGGGAAAGAGGATGCACCAGCCTTAGGAAGAGCTCTCCCCAACAGGGAAGCCAAACTAGCAACAAAGTAAACATGTGGAGGGTTTCAGGCTCAGAAGACTACACAAAGGAAGAGAACTCAGCCCTAACGACCTCAGTGACTCTGGATCAAATGTGTCCCGAAGTCCACACCATAGCTGTGCTTTTCCTTTCCATGAACCACTGTATGATATGTATGATATCTCCTTGCTTAGACTAATGTGGGTAGGTTTTTCTGTTACAACACAGAGCACCCAAGCTGATCCACCCAAATTTCCTAGTTACACAAACAAATGAACACCCCTTGTTCACTTAAGCTTGGGATTCTATCACTCGTAAGCAAAAGAACCCTGACTAATCGTGCCTTTCATAAGCACACCCTGCTTTGAGGTGCTGACCTGTTCCCTGTGTTGGGAGCCACTCACTGGAGTCCTCCTACCCCATCGGGCCACCCAGAGCCCTCCACAGCTCCCCTAATTTCAGGTCTTCCCAGCTTCCATCTCCAACCTTCCAGAGCATGCCTCTTAGGCAGGGGTTGGCAGAGGGCCAGAGAATAAGTATTTTTAACTTTGTGAGCCATTTGGTCTCTGTCACCACTGGCCAGTGTTGCCATCTCAGTGTTAAAGCAGCCGTGGATAATACACAACAATGAGAGTAACCGTGTTCCAAGAAAACCTTATTTATGGACATTGAAATTTGAATTTCATCTAATTTTCGCATGTCACAAAACGGCATTCCTCTTCCTTTGATTTATTTTCTTAGCACTTAAAAAGCGAAAAGCTTGAGGGTTGCATACAAACAGGTGGTGGGCCAGATTTGACCCACAGGACCTAGTTTGCCAATCGCTGACCTGGGGTCTCAAAGCACCTTTGGACTGTAGCCCCTCCAACTTCCCCCATGTCTTCCCCCCACACCCACTGGACTAAACTGCTTAAGTCCCAGCATGCCTTGTGGCTCTGATGCTTAAAGCTGTTCTTTCACTGACGGTCAAAGCCACTTACCAGAAGGACCACCCGTAGTCCCAGGAATGGGGTCTCCAGTCTTCAGGGCCGAGGCTCACGGTGACCTGGAACACCTGTGTGTACATCATGTGGGCGACCATTCCCAGGAGGCCTGCAGGGCAGGGAGCAGAGCAAAGCGTCAGGAAGAGAGGAAGGGCTTTGTCTCCACACCCCCATGGCCTCTCTGCTGCCTGCCTGCCTGTGATCACTGTGGACCCCTGGGTAAGGGAGGTCAGCAGGAACAGAGCTTGGGAGGCCACAGGGGTTAGTTCTCTTTTCTTGCTTTTTTTTAAAGACAGGGTCTTGCTCTGTTGCTAGGTTGAAGTGCAGTGGCACGATCATAGCTCACTGCAGCCTCCAACTCTTGGGTTCAAGTAAGCCTCCCACCTCAGCTGCCTGAGTAGCTGGGACTAAAGGTGTGCACCACAATACCTGGCTAATTTTAAAAAAATTTTGTAGGGATGGGGTCTCACTATATTGCCCAGGCTGGTCTCTCAAACTCCTGGGCTCAAGTGACCCTCCTGCCTTGGCTTCCCTAAGTGCTGGGATTACAGGCATGAAGTTGGTGGTTTTCTAAGCTAGGTCAAGGGACTTGAGTTTGGGCCAGAGGGCAAAGGGGAACCCTGAAAAAATTTTAAGCAAAGGGGAGGCAGAGTCAGATCTGTGTACGGATCAGCGAACTCTCTGTAAAGGGCCAGAAAAGTCAATATTTCAGGTTCTGTGGGCCAAATGGTCTCTGTTAGAACTACTCAACTCTGCTGCTGTAGCACCAAAGGAGCTGCAGACTATATGGAAATGAATGGGCACGGCTGTGTTCCAATAAAACTTTATTTACAGAAACAGGCATTGGGCCAGATTTAGCCCACGAATCTTAGTGGGTCATGAAATCAACTTCATGGATTTTTCTGTTTTTAGCCTGTTAACCAGGCTGGAGTACAGTGGCATGATCATAGCTCACTGCAACCTCAACCTCCTGGGCTTAAGTGATCCTCCCACCTCAGCCTCCCAAGTAGCTGGGACTACAGGTACACATCACTACACCAGGCTAATTTTTGTATTTTCCTTTTTGTAGAAATGAGGGTCTTGCTATGTTGCTCAGGCTGGTCTCAAACTCCTGGGATCAAGCAATCCTCCCACATCAGCCTCCCTAAGTGCTGGGATTAGAGGCTAAATTGTTTAAATTTAAAGCATTTTCCCCCATCTAGTAAGAAGTGGGCTGTGGCTGGGGTGTGTTTTGTAGATGCTCCACTCTTTTAAGACAGAGCAGAGAGAACCGTCTGCCTACTAATGGGAGAATGGGGGCCCCAAAAGCCCATATTTCTTTTCGTACTACCGTGTTTGAACATTTTTCACATTTATTAACCACTTCTATTTCTTCTTCTTTGAATGTCTGTATCCTTTGTCAATTTTCTTTTTGTTTTTAAAAATCCTTTTCCTTATCGATTGGTAGGAATTATTTGTATATTCTGAATATTAATCCTGTCTGTTGCATAGATTACATCTTTTTTTAAAAAAATTAATAAACTTTTATTTTGGAGACAGAGTCTCATTCTGTCACCATGCTGGAGTGCTGTGGCTCCATCTGGGCTCACTGCAAGCTCAGGTGATCTTTCCACCTCAGCCTCCTGAGTAGCTGAGACTACAAGCATGCACCACCACACTCATCTAATTTTTGTATTTCTCCTACTGATTTTAAAGGACACCTTTATACCATATTCCAAGTCTCACAAATACATGGGTGCACCTCCTAACTTGTCATTCTGTCCCACCAATCTTTCTGTGTGTTCCTGAAACAGTGCCACACTGTTTTAATCACCGTAACTTTACAGTACAATCTGTTTTCTGGAGGGACAAGTCTCTCCTCTTTATTACTGCCCAATGCTGAGGCTCACTGGAATTGTTACCTTGCCCAGAAGCTGTGCCCACTTAGAAGGGTGTTGACCCTGTCTTAGTCTTCTGCCAGTTCCTTTTCTGAGGGATGGAATATTCATGAGAAGGGCCACTCCTTATGCCAGGACAGTAGGAGCATAACAATATTTTAATACAAAATCTCCCACCCAGAAGCTGGACTTAGCCTGTTGGCAAAATAATTAATTTTCTGAATTATTAGTTTAGAAAAGCATTGATTCTTAAATTAATTCTATTTATCTCCAAGTATGAAAGACCATGCTTTAAGGAAATTCAATAAATAAAAATTACAGTTCACTCAAAGATACCTTAGTGGAACTCTCTGATTGCATTTTAAAGATTCTGCTTCAAAAATCTGACCCTTGCCTATGTTTTTAGAAGCATGTTCATTCTATAAAGCAAGGTCCACCCACAGCATCTGTCCTACAAATCCTCATCAGAAGGAATCGTTTCCAACCCATCAGAACTAAAAAGTGACTTTTTAGTGCGTTACTGCACCTCCTGAATTCGGGGAGACTAAATGAATGAGACTTTGCTGCTGCTGCTGCGATTACTTCCTGGCTTGGACTCAAACCAGGAAACTCACAGCTGTAAATCTCTCCTTGTGATTTCTGGAATCTCCCAACTCCTGACACCACAAATGAAATTCCAAACCCGTGTGGTCAGGGAACCTTGGAGAACACCGGAAATGGGAGGATGTTGGCCAGGAGGCCAGAGCTGGCCTGGGTGTGGTGCTCCCCAGAACTTAGAGCAGGAAGAGCTGTCATGACACCTAGCCCTGTCCTCTGCTAGTCCAAAATGAGGAAGCTGAATTCTGTTAAGTCCAAGGATGCTGAGTCCAGGGGGTGCAGAGAATTAAGAGATAATGTCAAGCGCATCAGAAGGTGAGCCTGGAGGAAAGCAGACCCAGGAAAGTGAAAGAGAGAGCCCAGCTTCCAGCTCTGTCACTGATACGGTGTGGCTCTGTGTTCCCACCCAAATCTCTCATTGAATTTTAATCACCAGTGTTGGAGGAGGGGCCTGGTGGGAGGTGACCAGATCATGGGGGCAGATTTCCCTCTTGCTGTTCTCGTGATAGCGAGTGAGTTCTCACGAGAGATCTGGTTGTTTAAAAGTGCGCAGCACCTCCCGCTTCACTCACGCCTGATTCCTCCTTCTCCAGCCATGTAAGACATGCCTGCTTTCACTTCCCCTTCTGCCATGATTGTAAGTTTGCTGAGGCCTCCCCAGCCATGCTTCCTGTACAGCCTGCGGAACCATGAGCCAATTAACCCTCTTTTCTTTACAAGTTACCAGGCCTCAGGTAGTTCTTTATAGCAATGTGAGAACTGACTAACACAGTCACTTGCCAGCTTTGTGACCTTGGGTAGGTTGACTTTCTGTGCCTTAGTTTCCTCACCTGTAATATGGGTATAATAATAACACCCATCTCATAAACTGGTATGAAGATTCAGTGGCTTATATTTATAAAGCACTTAGAACAGCACTGGGCACAAAATAAGCTCCACAGAAGTTTCTTGAATTAATGAATGAATGAAGGAATGCATGAATGCACACCTGAGACTCACTATGTAGGCCCACTAGACTGTATGCTAATCTGTAGATCAGATCTGTTTGGCTCTCCCCTGAATCCCCAAAGCCAAGCCCAGTACCCGACACATAGTAGGTGTTCAATATGTGCTTATTAAATGAATAAATGAGCACTGAGTGAGAGGTGCTTGGAGATGTTGAGCTGGCTGGTGTAAAGGTCAAGAGTGTGGGATACGGGAATGAGTTAGGATAGGACCAGAGTGCAAAACTTTATCTAGGAGAGCATAGGTCAGGGTCATCATTCATTCATTTATCGTTTATTCATTCAATCAGCCAAGGAATGTTTATTGAAGGCTTTTCACATGCAAGACACTGTTCCAGGGGGTTGGGGAGTGGGAGACTGGAATAGATAGACAGATGTCTGCTCTCAAGGGGTTCGGGTTCTGGTGGAGACAGCCAGACAGCTGGCACAGAAACTAACATGAAATCAGGTGGTAAACACTTCCATGAAGAAAACAAAATAGGGCAAGTGGTGGAGAGTCCTTTGAGTGGGAGGCACTTCAGCCTGGGTGGCCAGGGAGGGTGTCTCAGAGGAAGTGACATTTAAGCAGAGGCTTGAATGGGGAGCTGAGGGCAGCCATGCAGAGGACTGGGGAAGAGTATTCCAGACAGAGGGAGCAGCCTGGGAAAGGGCTGGGGCTGGAGGCAGGGAGAAAATGCTGCAGCAGAGTGAGCAAGGGGTAGGAGGGGCCAGGCACGGTGGCTCACCACTGTAATCCCAGCACTTTGGGAGGCTGAGGAGGGTGGATCACCTGAAGTCAGGGGTTCGAAAGCAGCCTGGCCAACATGGCAAAACCCCATCTCTACTAAAAGTACAAAAATTAGCCAGGTGTGGTGGTGCACACCTGTAATACTAGCTACTCGGGAGGCTGAAGCAGGAGAATTGCTTGAACTCAGGAGGTGGAAGCTGCAGTGAACCGAAATCGCACCACTGCACTGTAACCCGGGTGACCAAAAAAAAAAAAAGGCCGGCGCGGTGGCTCACACCTGTAATTCCAGCACTTTGGGAGGCCGAGGCAGGCAGATCACAAGGTCAGGAGTTCGAGGCCAACCTGGCCACTGTGGTGACACTCCGTCTCTACTAAAGATATAAGAATTAAGTGGTTGCGGCGGCACCATGCCTGTAGTCCCAGCTACAGGCATGGTGCTGAGGCAGAAGAATCGCTTGAACTGGGAGGCGAAGGTTGCAGTGAGCCGAAATTGCACCACTGCACTCCAGCCTGGGAGACAGAGCGAGAATCCATCTCAAATAAAAAAAAACAGGGAGGGATATTTCAGACAGGGTCAAAAAGGCAGGCAGGAGCCTGGCCACACAGGACCCTGAAGCCTACAGTGCAGCTCACTGGGGAGAGCAGTGGCAGGTCCCTGGGCCTCCCTTGAGGTGGGCTGGACCAGAGCCCACATGACCCCTCCTAAGGGGACAGTCTGCAGCCTGGAGCTACCCCTGGGTGAGGACACAGAGCAGCGATGACAGCCCCAGTTCCAGGATTCCCCCTGCCTCTGACCTGGCTTCCCTTTGCCAGGGTTTGGATGGTTTATGCGAATGCCACGCTCCATTTAATTGAGATACCAGGGAGGTAGGTGAATAATTGATTTATAATAGAGTTTATTATTAAAGATGCTAAGTTATTACTGAGAACACATGGTAAGCACTCATGTTTAAATAAATATTCTTGTAGATGCTGGGCGTGGAGCTGGACTTGCCAATATTCCATGCGTGTCATGTCTGGGACTTGAGATGCAGAGGGGGCTGGTGGGGACCTGGAGGAGGTTGGAACCAGAGAGACGGGGCAGGAGGGCTGCAGAGGGAAATCCCGGACCCTCAGCTGGTCACTGAGCAAATATCAGGCGGCTGCTGTGCTTCAGGAGTTTCTGCAGGGATCAAGCGGCCCGTCCTCCCAATGCTCCCATCGGAAGGGTGAGGTGGACACACAGACTCGGCACCGCTGGGTATCAGGGCAGCCAAGAGGGGAAGTCCAGGGGTCTATGGGTTCTAGGGGGTCAGAAGAGGCTTCTTGAGGAGGTGATACAGGAGCTGAGAGTGGAAGGGTCAGAGGGAGGAGGAGGAGAGCAGAGTGGGCAGGGGAACCCGCACCAGCAGAAACCCACAGGAAAAGTGGTTTTGTGTGGCTGTCACAGGGGCTTAGGTGGCGCACGTGGGAGGTAAGAGCTGCAGGGATAAACAAGGACATTCCATGAGTTCTAAGCCCTTTGAGGCAGTCTGGATGTTATCTTGAGGGTGCCCGGCAGGAGTTGCAACTTTCAGAGCCAAGTTTCGGTTGGGCGGGGGTGGTGATCACGTCTGTGGTCTGAGAACGGGAGGGAGGAGCAGGAGGCAGGGAGCCTGGGGGGAGCAGCTGCAGTCCTCCCAGCAGGCGAGGATGAGGATGGGCAGGACTTGCCAGGGCACTGAGATACTGGAGGCAGGGAGCACCAGAGTACTGGGTGCTGCTGAGACTGATCACTTACCAGCAAACCTTCAGGACCTGGAGAACCCTGGCTCAGGAGTGGCGAGGAACTGGGGGAAACTGGGAGCAACTGGAAGAAGCTGTTGGGACCAACCCAATTAACATCAGCCCCAGAATAGCCTCCCACGGAACGAAAACCTTGAGAACCTGAAGGCTGATGTTTTATGACACCGATCGGCTGGGGACAGAGAAAAAAATAAATCCCTTATCTGCACATATCTAAAATATCCTGATGTTGGTCACGATGGAGACCAAAGCCTGGCTCTTCCCTGTGCCCTCTGCCCTGGGGGGGACCCCATGTGGTCAGGTACACCTACACAGAAAGCCATCCCTGGGAAGCTGAGCTGATGCCATGTTTAAAACTTGCCCAGACCTATTTTTAAAGAACAAGCTATTTTTAGACAGTCTCTTGAGAACCTGAAGCCTCTCTTGGTAGCATATTTCAGGGTTTAAAAAGTTCCTCCTTACACATAACCTAAATCTTTCCAGCTCCAATTTAAGCTAATTTCTTGCTCTGGCCTCTGAGGACACAGGGATGGGGGGAGCTGGTTGGCATCTTCTTAAGAGGAGACTTTTGGGGGCTCAGCAGTTACCGAAGTGCCCCCAGTCTTGTCTTGTCTGCGTAGATCATTCCAATTTCTCTGCCCTTTCTCCAAAGCTCCCCTTTTAGATTACCAGAGTCATTAGTGTCACTCTTGTTGGAATACTGCCTCCTGTTTTTCTTTTTTTTTTTTTGAGACAGAGTCTCACTCCGTCACCAGGCGCCAGGCTGGAGTGCAGTGGTGCAATCTCGGCTCACTGCAACCTCCGCTGCTCGGGTTCAAGCAATTCTCCTGCCTCAGCCTCCCGAGTAGCTGGGACTACAGGTGCGCGCCACCATGCCCAGCTAATTTTTTTGTATTTTTAGTAGAGACGGGGTTTCACATCATGTTGGCCGGGATGGTCCCGATCTCTTGACCTTGTGATCCGCCCACCTCGGCCTCCCAAAGTGCTGGGATTACAGGCGTGAGCCACCGTGCCCGGCCAGAATACTGCCTTTTAAAGTGAAGTGGTCCAAATGGAGGTGGCACATCACGGAGACCTTCCAACTTCAAGGAATGAGTTTACTGAACTTACACCAGCCTTGTTCAGTTCAGCCGCCCCGATCCAGCCCTGCGGCAGAGAATGGGCTCAGATCCCCCAGGTGGGATCCAGAGGGAGCCCAGAGGCCATGGCCCCAGGACCTAGTGGGTCCAGGGTAACCCAGCACAAATTGGTAGTGGGACGATTTCTGACATTAATGGATATGTGCCCAGGCTGCCAGCATCCTCTGTTACCCCTGCCATTTGGGTAACTAGATGGAAAACATCCATGACCTGAGAGCACAGCTGTCCCAGAAGACTGAGAGAACTCCAGTTTGGTTTTGGATATTTCAAAAGCTTATATCCAGGCATTCCAAGAAAAAGATTTAGAAGAATACCCAATCAAGCAGAGACTGTTTCTCTTCTCCCTCCACCTGGAGACCAGGTAAAGTTGCCTGCCTGGAGGGGAGTGGGAGGCAGGGGAGGAAGAGGACGAGGGGAAGATGGGGAAGGATGGGGAGTGGGGAGAGGGAGTAGAAGGCAAAAGGGGAGGAGGGGGGGAGAGAAGGAGGAGGAGGGAGAGGAGGAGGGGAGGGAAGGAGGAGGAAGGGGAGGAAGAGGAGGAGAAGGGGATGGCTGGTCCCAAGAAGGAATGGACTGAACTATGCAGATATGAGCAGGGCTTCCCTAAAAGGCCCCCGGCCTCCACTTCAAGCCCTTTCCATGACATCCCCCGGGAGCCACAGGGAGGTGAAGTTGGCACCCACAAAGGGTCCTTTCCCAGTCTGAGTGGACAGTAGACACCTTGGGAGTTGGGCCATGTGCTCACAGACACAGCCAGTACATCCTCGAGGGCTGTTTAAAAGAGTGATGTCCACCTGTGCCCTGTGTCACCTGTGCCCATCTGTCACCTGTGTCCACCTGTGCCCCTGTGTCACTTGTCTCCTGATGCCAACCTGTGCCCACCTGTGTCACCTGGGTCCACCTGTGTCACTTGTGTCCATCTATTCCTGTGTCATCTGTGTCTCCTGATGCCCACCTGTGTCTACCTATGCCCCTGTGTCACCTGTGTCCACCTGTGCCCTGTGTAACCTGTGTCCACCTGTGTCACCTGTGTCTCCTAATGCCCACCTGCATCCACCTGTGTTCATCTGTGTCCACCTGTGTCCTGGACACCCCACATGCCTCTTCACGTGGACTAAGCTCCACTTTGGTGGTCTTGTACCCTCACAGGTTCTCCAAGATGAGGGTGGGTCCCTCACCTGGAGGATAATGGAGAAGGACAAGGAGAAAGTTCCCGGGCCTCTGACTGGCTGGGAATGAGATCCAGGAGTTGGATGTACACGCCCCTAAGTCACCATCCTGCCCATCTCATCTCTACCTTCTCCTACATTTCTACCCCAGCAATTCACACGCTTGAGTCCAGGATTTCAAGCAATGAGCTATGATTGCACCACTGTACTCCAGCCTGGGCAACAGAGCAAGACCTTGACTCTAAAAATATATATAATTACCCTGGGACAACAGGCATGCAGGTGCTCCATCATGATGGTGGAATTGATGAATGAGGGAATGATCTCCACTCTGTAAGGGACCCTCCCCCTTGTAGGTGCCCTGGCTTGTCCCCTGCCGTGCCCATTCTCCTTTGATCCCACAACAGGCCTATTAGGTGTGCATTTCACAGGTAAGAATGAAAGTGGGCTGAGGAGAGGTTAAGGGCCCGGAGAGCTGTGGTGAGTCCAGGAGTAGAGTCCACATCTCTTTTTGGCCCAACCTTCATTCATTCATTCCACATGCAGCTCTTGTGTATCTGCTACAAGCGTGACACTGTGCTAAGGGCCGCAGAAAGAGACCAACGGGGCCGGGCACAGTGGTACAAGCCTGTAATCCCAGCACTTTGGGAGGCAGAGGTGCGTGGATCACCTAAGGTTAGGAGATCGAGACCAGCCTGGACAACATGGGGAAACCCCATCTCTACTTAAAATTCAAAGATTAGCCGGGCATGGTAGCACGCACCTGTAATCCCAGCTACTTGGGAGCCTGAGGCAGTAGAATCATTTGAACACAGGAGATAGAGGTTGCAGTGAGCCAAGATCGTACCATTGCACTCCAGCCTGGGTGACAGTGAGACTTGGTCTCCAAAAAAAAAGAGAGAGAGACCAATGGAACAGACATGGCCCCTACCCACTGGGAGCTTCTGTAGTGGAAGAGGCAGACACCACAAGAAATCACCCTCAAGGGTCAGGAGTCAGGGCTCAGGAGGTACAGGGGTCCCTGGAACTGGAGCCTACAGCTGAGTCCTCTGCTCTGGGGGTCAGGGAAGGCTTCCCTCAGGCAGGATGTTTCAGCGGATCCTGAGAAGAAGAAGGAGGAATTAACTAGGTCACAGCTGCCCAAAGTGTGGGGCTCACCCCTCTGGGGCGCTTAAGCTCATTTTAGAGCAGGATTTCTAAACCTCAGCACTACTGACATTTGGGGACAAAGAAGGTTTGATGTCGGGGTTGTCCTGGGTGCCAGCGGAGGCTTAGCACATCCCTGGCCTTGACCTACTGGTTGCCAGGAATATGCACCCTCCACCCCTCATATCCCCAGTCATAAAAACCAGAAACGTCTCCAAATATTGGCCAAATATTCTTGAGGGCAGGGGCAGTGGAGACAGACTAATCCCCCACTGAATCCACTGTTTTAGATTCTTCATGAATGTTTTTGTTTCTATTTTATTTCATTTTTCAGGAAGGGTCTTGCTCTGTCACCCAGTCTAGAGTGCAGTGGTACGATCACAGCTCACTGCAGCCTCAGACTCCTGGGCTCAGGTGTGCCTCCCACCTCAGCCTCCTGAGTAGCTGGAACCACAGGTGCTCGCCACCATGCCCAGCTTATATTTTTGGTTTTTGTAGAGACGGGGTCTCCCTACATTGCCCAGGCTGGCGGTCTCCAACTCCTTGGCTCAAGTGATCCCACCTCAGCCTCTCAAAGTGCTGGGACGACAGGCAGGAGCCATCAATCCCGGCTCTTCAGGAACGTTTTTACAATGGTAATTTCTTTTTTACAGTTCTTTTCTATTTATTGCAAGTGATACTGGCTTTTCATTTCCGGTAGTGATCTGAAGGTTCCTTTTCGAATGAATTTAGGTTGCAAAAAAAGTGAGTGATTTAGAGAAAATGCGAAGAGAGCAGTGCACCTGTGGCATGCAGATGTGGCAATGGTCACCGGGGCACAGCGCAGACAGATGAAGGGGAAGAGACGTGGAGCTGGGTGAGGAGTGGGGTGGTGGCTCCCATCCGAACATAGGGGTGCGCTCCAAAAGAGTCTCTGACAGGCCTGGGACTTCCCCAGGGAGGTGCCACGTAGGCACCTTTCTCTCGGGAGGTCAAGCCCAGTTTTCTTCCAGCCTGGCAACTGACTGGGCTCTCTGACTGGGCACCAGCGGAAGGAGTTGACTCAACTTTGGGGGCCCACGTGGAAAGATAAAGGTCCCTAAATACTAGACACACACTCTTTGAGGCAAGATGCTTGCATGATAAAAGGCATGGGGGTGGCCAGGAGTGGTGGCTGATGCCTGTAATCCCAGCATTTTGGGAGGCTGAGGCGGGCAGATCACTTGAGACCAGGAGTTTGAGACCAGCCTGGACAACATGGGGAAACCCCGTCTCTACTAAAAAATACAAAAATTAGCTGGGCATGGTAGCCCTTGCCTGTAGTCCCAACTACTCGGGAGGCAGAGGCAGGAGAATCGCTTGAACCCAGGAGGCGGAGGTTGCAGTGAGCTGAGATCACACCACTGCACTCCAGCCTGGGCAACAGAGCAAGACTCCATCTCAAAAAAAAAAAAAAAAAAATGGTGTGGGGAGCCAGGTGTAATCGTTCACCCTGTAATCCCAGCATTTTGGGAGGCCGAAGCAGGAGGATTGCTTGAGGCCAGGGGTTCATGACCAGCCTGGGTAACATAGGGAAGCCCTGTCTCTACACGAAAATGAAAGGCAAGGCGGGACTCTGAGATCAGTAGGGAGTGCGCAGCACCCCGAGGAAGCCTGTCTTAATTTCCTTCTGTGGTCTGCACTCACGGGAGACACTGGCCGAGCACCCCCTCCCTGGGACTTCTTTCTCTCCAGGTCTCTCTCATTTCTGTATCTTGCTCTCTGTCTGCCACTGTTCTTCGTCTGCCTCTCTCTCCCGCCCCCCTCTCCAAGATGTCTAGTTAAATCTCCCCAAGTGACAAGCAGGAATAGCCACTGTATCCGCGTCTCCATGATGGGGCTCCCTGTCTCCTCCCATTTTGCTCTTGGAGGACCCTGATCTGCAGGGACACCTGTGACAGGTCCGCGCCTTCAGGGTCAGGCCCCACCTCACCCCCTGCCAGCTCAGTCCTTCTGCCTCAGCACAGAACCGACCCCTTTGTAAGCCACCTCAAGAACTTTCCTGCCAGCACTACCTTCCATCCCTCTGGTCTCATTCGCTGAAATGCAAATCCAACTCTTCTGGCCAGTTAAGTGCTCTGATCTTCCACGCTTCCCTGCGGGGACGCTGGGGTTCCATCCAATTAGTTTCACTGCCCAGGAACTAAGAAAGCCGCCTGAGCACTAAGAAAATGAGTGGATGAGTGATCACCTGGAAAATCTTCCAGAGAGCCAAAATTGACAGTCTCTCCCTTCCCTGGCACTTTACACTTTGTAAAGCACTCAACCATCCCTTGTCCTGTGTAATCCTTGCCTTAGCCCAGGAAGGGTAGGTTTTGTTATGCCCTATTTGAAAAATGAGAGGGTAAAGCTCAGAGAGGTAAAGCAACTCACCCAGGGTAACACAGCAAGGAAGGAGTGTATTTGAGTCCAGGTCTGCCCAACTCCAAGTCCAGGTGTTTTACCATTCCATCACAGTCTCTTCCACTCATTCATTCATTCATTCATTCAGTGAATATTTATTAAGCACTTTCTGGACAACAGGCTGTCTTCATGGTTCAGGAAATAAAAGAGTATATAACACAAAACGGTCCCTGCCCTCAAGGAGCTGATGGTCTCATGAAGGAAGATGGGAAATAAACACACACATTTAAATTCAGAGTTTGGCCGGGCACGGTGGCTTGTGCCTGTAATCCCAGCACTTTGGGAGGCCAAGGCAGGAGGATCGCTTGAGGCCAGGAATTCAAAACCAACCTGGGCAACATAGTAAGACCCCATCTCTATAAAAATAAATAAATAAAAATACCTTTTAAAATTCACGGTTTAAAAAATGCCACGAAGGCAAAGAAGGGGATATGGAAGATAATGAAGGAGTCAGTTAGTTTAGCCAAGGAAATCAGAGTGGGCCTCCCTGCAAAGGTGACATTTAAGCTGAGACCTGAAAACTGCGAAGGTTCTGGAGGGAGAGAGTCCCAGATGGAGAGAATGGTGAGGCAGGAAGAGACCAAGTGTGTTCACAGTTTCAGGCCCAGGGCAGGGAAGGAGTGAGGAGGCTGAGAGGCGGGTGACAGGTTGGCACTGTTGCTGTGAGGAGCCACGAGACGGTCTGGAGCTGTGGGAGGGGTAGGAGTGACCCCGCTGGCCTTATCCCATTTAGAAGTGCGTGCTGTCTCCGTGTCTCTGCAGGCCCTTGGTGTTCTCCTGACCTCTGGCTCTAGGGGGAGGCTCACAGAAGGGCCCAGACACCTTCCATGGTAGTGTCTGGCTCTGCTGGGCCCACCTCTGTTCTGGGACAGGATCCAAGAGGTGAAGTCTTCAAGATTGGGACCCAGGCCATATATGGTGGCCAGAGTGACAGGCTGACAAAGTTGCAGCGAGGTCATGCAGTGAAGCATGGAGGAGGGTCTCAGCAGCGTGCCCCCGTCCACCCTCCAGAGAGTGCCAAGAGCTCCATCCAGGTAAGCAGCTGTGAGATTTCCTGGGGCCAAGCAAATCTCGGGGCAGAGAGGGCAGGGCCCTGGCAGCCCAGGGCATCTCCTGCATCTCATTGCCTGGCCCAGACATCACTGTCTCTGCTCCCACTGGCCCTGGGGTCCCTGCTGAAGACTGTCATTTCTCATCTGTTACATTCCTTGAGCAGCTGTTGATTTTCTATCCCTCTTTATTTATTTTATTTACTTTTTTCCCTTTTTTTGTGGAGAACAGGGTCTCACTATATTGTCCAGGCAGGTCTTGAATTCCTGGGCTCAAGCTACCCTCCCACCTCTGCCTCCCTAAGAGCTGGGATTACAGGCCTGAGCCACTGCGCCCAGCCTACTTTTTTTCTTTCGAGAGTTAGAGTTTCACTCTGTCACCTAGGCTGGAGTGCAGTGGCACGATCATAGCTCACTGTTGCCTCAAACTCCTGGCTCAAGCGATCCTCCCATCTCAGCTTTCCGAGTAGCTGAGACCACAGGCGTGCACCACCATGCCCAGCTAATTTTGTTCATTTTTGTGCAGAAACAGGGTCTCGCTGTGTTGGCCAGGCTTGTCTGGAACTCTTGGCCTCAAGCAGTTCTCCCACCTCTGCCTCCCAAAGTGCTGGTATTACAGATGTGAGCTGCCACACCCGGCCATCCTGACTCTGGCAGGTGCTCCCACCAGGGGCTCCCTCCAGCTCAGAGGAATAGCTCAGAGCTGGGCTTAGGACTAGGAGGCCCCTTTGATCACCAGAGATTAAGGCTCAGCTGGTTTTGCAAGTGCTGAGGAACACAGGCAAGACAGGGGGAGGCTCCAGAGGAAGGGGTGGCTCCAAGGAGGCCCTGGGTGTGCAGCCTGGGCTGAGGCTCCCCGAGTCTGCACCTGCCTATCCTGACCAGGCTCAGGTGTGCAGCTGCAGAGACTCCAGGTCACAGGCTCACATTAGCCCTGCCCTAGTCCTGAATCAGGCCTGGCGGGGCAGGAAGAGTTACAGGAGCCACACAGCAGGTGTTCAGTAAATGCTGACTGACTCTCACATAGCTCTGTCTCAGCAGATCCCGAAGCCCTCAGCCTTTCCAGCCCCTGCAATGTCACGTGGGCAGTAACGAGGGGACAGCAGCTCCTCCTTCCAGACAAGGTGTTCTCCGTTTTCTGCCCTCCGGCAGATTCTGCCAGCCCTCCACCTTCCCAGAGACAAATGTGGGTAAATGCGAACTCACACGTTGTCTCAGAAGAGCCACTGGGGAGTTTCCAATGCTGGGAAAAGCACACAGAAAAGGCTGTTGGTGGAAAGAATTTTCCCAACGTGGAGAATTTCCATCAAGGGAAAGTGTCCTCTTAGGGGCTCTTCGACTCCCCTGCCGTCTGCGGCGTCCGATAGCCTTCTGCAGGGAGGGGCTGGGAGTCCAGGACACCAGCCCAGGCAGGGACCAAGGGCGTCACAGGCATGGAGGACCCTCAGAAAGGGCCAGTTGTAGGCTGGACACAGTGGCTCATGCCTGTAATCCCAGCACTCTGGAAGGCCAAGGTGGGTGGATCACCTGAGGTCAGGAGTTTGAGATCAGCCTGGCCAACACAGTGAAACCCCATCTCTATTAAAAAGTATATATAAACAAAAATTAGCCAGGTGTGGTGGTACAGGCCTGTAATCCCAGCTACTCAGCAGGCTGAGGCACGAGAATCGCTTGAACCCGGGAGGCAGAGGTTGCACCGAGTCGAGACTGTGCCACTGCACTCCAGCCAGGGTGACAGAGTAAGACTTTGTCTCAAAAAATTAAAAAAAAAAAAAGAGACAGGGGCAGTGGGAGTGACAGGTCTGGGAGGGAAGGAGGGTGAATTGACAATGGCTGTTCAAACAAAAATGCACATTCCTTTTGACCCAGCAATTCCACCTCTAGGAATTTACCCTCAGACATGTTTGCAAGTGTGAGTAAAATTTATGGACAAGGATATTCACCATAGCAGGGGATCGGAAACACCCTAAAAGACTCCCGGCAGTGCACTGATAGATTAAGCCATGGCTGTGGAAAATCTACGTCTCCATCCCTGACCTCACTCCCTGCCTCTCTTTCCCTCTCTGGCTACTTTCTTGTACCTTGCATACCCCCAAGCATATTCCTGCCCCAGGGCCTTTGCACTCGCTATTTCCATTGCTTGAGCCATTCTTCCCCCCAGATACCCACGTCTTGTTATTCGTTACTATCTCAGGGCTCAGATTCCAGTCCCTTCTGCAAAAGTGACTGCGGCAATTTGGAGGCCATATTCCCTGGGCTTCGGAAATGCCAGAGCAGATTCATCCACTCTGAGGAGCCAGAGATTCTGAGAAGAAGCCTAGAGAAGCCAATGGCCTAGCAGTCTCGACGCTCTCAGAGGCGACCAATCCAAACGCATGGGTTGCACACCATTCAGCGTTCTAGTCACAGGGCACCGTCTGCCAAGCCTGCCAGGCTGGCATTCATTAAGGTTATGAAGGAGCAGCTCTAAGGTGATCCCATGCCCTAATGTAATTCTTTCCCCTTAATTGCAATAATCAATAGGATATGGCAGCGGTAACAGGATGACTATGTTATATAAGATTATATAAGACTGTGACACTTCTCTTGCCAGGAGGCTGTCCCTCTTGATGACTTAATGAAGTAACTAGCCACATTTGGGGTCTGCATGGCAAGGAATTGAAGGTGACCTCCTTAAGCTAAGGGTGGCCTCCAGCCAACAGCCAGCAGGAAACTGAAGCCCCGAGAGAAACCAAAGGAACCAAAATCTCCCAACGACCATGTGAGAGTCAAACAGATCCTTCCCCCAGATGGTTCTAAAGGGGAGCTCAGCTCTGGCCAGCGCCCCAACTGCAGCCTAGTGCAGAGCACTCAAGTCAGGCCAGGACTACTGTCCATAGAATCGTGAGCTAAGAAATGTGTGTTGTCTTAAGTTGATAAGGCCATGGCAATTATTGCCACACATTCGGCAAATATGGCAGTGGGCCGGGGGCCAGGCCTGACCAGGGCAGGCAAAATGGCTCTGGGGCTGTTTGGTCCCCTTCTGGGTCTGCTAGGGGAGCTGTGCCCATGGCCCAAACCAGACCATGCATTTGGTCTTGACACCTAACTATCCCACCTGACACTAGTCTCCCAAACCTTGAACCTCAGCCTTGCTGCAGCCAGCACTTACGTTCCCCATACACACAGACACACACATGATGCAGAATAATATAGAGCTTTGAAAACAGCAAGTTGAGTTCAATTCCTGGCTCCAACATATTTTGTTTATGTTCCATATGTGTATACTTGAAATAAACATATCTTCTCTAGGGTTTTCTGAGGGGTGGAGGAAATCGAGTTCTATATACAATTAATAATTCAAGCTTATTCGTGTATTGTTCAGTAGCTCAGCTTACGTTTTTGTCTGTTTCTCCATTAGTTTGTGAGATGTGTGTGTATGTTAAAAAATCTGTATCATTGCTGATTTATCTGTTTCTTCCTGAGGTTCTGCCAGTATTGCTTGTTATAAAGTTTTTGTTGTTAGGAAAATATATGCTTATGATGGATATATTTTTTCTCTTTTGGTTATCTTTTTACCCACCCATAATTTCCTTATTTGCTCTCTTATAACTTTTTGATCTTAAATTATATTCAGTGTTCATTTCAGCAGTGTATATATTACAATTGGGATGATACAGGGAAGATTCACATGGCCCCTAAGGAAGGTTGACATGCAAATTTGTGAAATGTTCCATTTTTACAAGAAAAAAAATCTATTGAATCAGATAACAAAACTGTTAACCCAGCTTTATTTGGTTCATTCTTTTCAGGCATATCTTTCCCCATTCTTCTGTCATCCACTTTTTTATGTCTTTTTAAGTGTGCCTCTTGTATGGTTGGACCTTGCTGTTTTTATTTCTGTAACCCAAGAGATTCGACTTTTAACCAACGAATTTAACCCAGTTACATTTATTGTAATTTGAATTTATTTCTGCCAACTCCAGCACTTACTAAATGTGCCACTGACATCGCAGAGGCACAGCTGGGCTTGGCAACAGGGGGCCCCAGGCCTAAAGGCCTGACTTGACTCAGGGAACTATCATATTTAGAAATGACAGCCAAAAGAGAGCCCAAGCTCCTCATATTGGGGCAGGAGAAAGAGCTTCAATAGTCCAAGGAGTTCCTGTAGCCCTGGCTCAGCTCCTCCTACCTACCCTCATTGAAGATCCACAGTACTTTGTGGCTAAGCCTAGCCCAGCTGTGTTAGGACTCACAGTCACAAGTGGTGACCACATAGCTCAAACTGGATTTTAACATGGAGGAAATAAATTAATTCATGGAATGGAAAAGCCTATGGATCATTTGGCATTAAATAGAGCATGATCCAGGTGCTCATAGATGAGGTCAGGAATCTGTCTTTTCCTTTCTCAGGCACTGCTTTCTGTTGGCCTCATTCTCTGGCAGATTCCCTTCATATGGTGAATCCATCAGCTCCCAGCTTACATCTTCTCATCTTTAAAAAGAGCGTTTCTGGTGTTCCAGCAGTTGCTACAAACATCCTAGAACTGAATCTCATTGCCTTGAGCTCTATCACATCCTCATCCCTGAACCAATCATTGCGGGCAAGAAGATGAAATGTTTTGACTGGCTGGGCTGTGGGGCCACCTCTGCAGTGGGATGGGGCACAGTAAACATGGCGTGAGAGTGGAAGAGAGAAGGTTTCCAAAGGAAAATCATTGTGTTCTAAGCTGAAGGAGGAAGAAAGGATGCTATCAAGGCAAAAAGCAAAGAAATCCGCTATGAACACTATGACATGGTGGCAACGTGGAGACAGAGGCAGGCTCAACGCAGCCCTTCACTGCCTCTCCCCTCGGACAGCCACAGCCCTGCAGCTCTCTCAGCAAAATACCCAAAAGCCAAAGTCATCAGCTGGACTTAATCTTCTCAATGGTGACTACTCTCCCCTGTGCCCACTTGCAGCCACCACCAAGAGAAATGTTGAGAGATGGAATTGCATAATGACCTCTAGAAAAATGTGGTTTCCCTTCAGATTGAACAAATTCCCACCCCTTGGACATGAGAACCAGAACCCAGACATGAGACCCAACAGGCTTTAATGCAGCAAAATGGAGGTCACAAAGCCCTCGTATGAATTCCCAGGAAAGCTCTGAACATCAGCCTACAAAGCTGAGGATGAAACCCTGCTCTCCAGGTCCAAGGCTCTCCCTGCTGGCTGCATTCTGGCCTCAGGAAGGAGCCAGGCCCATGTGTCGGAGCTGCCTCCGACACCACAACTCTACCCAGTAATTCCGTCATCTGAAAACATTCACAGAGGCTCCCACTGAGTCCTACTGGGCTCCAGAGACACAGAAATGAACAGAATATGGTCCCTGCCACAAGGCTCAGGGCTTGGTTTGGGAGACAGGTTTGCACTGTGAGGTCTCCCTAGACTTGCGGTCAGCTGTAACGTCTGGTGCCTGAGACCAAGATGGTAGCAGCCCACATATTCTTCTGTGAGCCAGTCCAGCTCACCCCTACACTCTGGGCTCCTGGCCACACTGGGCTCCAGGCCAGCCATCTCCTGGGATGTCTATTACTTCCCCAGACCTCAATCCCACCGTGCTCTAGGTCTACCAGGCTTGTGGCCCTCTGTCACCCACCTCCTGACCTGGACCTTGGAGTGTGTTGTCCTGGATTGACTGAGAATCATTCCCAGGTTCCTTTGGCTTGATACTCTTTTGGTCACCTTGGGAAGTGTCCCCTGCCCCAGCATCACCTGACATCTAACCTGGCTGGGAGCCCTATAGGGCTTCTTAGCCCCTGGGGGATTCAAACCACTGCCACCTGGTGGGGAGTAGAGGTGGAAGTGGCTGCACTGGATAAATGTCAACAGCAGGGCAGAGACACCTCTCTCTCTCTCATTCTCACTCTCTCTCTCCCCCCATATATATATATATATATATATATATATATATATATATATATGTATCTGTGCTCTAATCACTGGCAGTAAATGTACTTCTTTTCTCTTTTCTTTTTTTGAGACAGAGTCTTGCTCTGTCACTCAGGCTAGAGTGAAGTGGTGCAATCACAGCTCACTACAGTCTCAAACTCCCCAAGTAATACATTTGCCTCAGCCTCCTGAGCAGCTACGACCACAGGTGCACACCACTATGACCAGCTAACTTTTTTTTTTTTAGAGATGGGGTCTCACTGTGTTGCCCAGGCTGGTCTCAGACTCCTGAGCTCAAGTGATCTTCTCACCTTGGCCTCCCAAAGTGTGGGAATTACAGGTGTGAGCCACCGCATCTGGCCAAATATACTCTTAGTTTCTGTTTCTCTTTGTGTGTCTCTCTCTAGTTCTGCCTTCCTGTGTCTCTTTATACTTCCTACTGTTGTTTTTCACTGTATATCTCTCCTGCCTCTCTCTCTCTGTCCTCTCACACACAGATACGTCTTTTCCTTTCTGTGACTGATGTTGTCCGCATCCCCTCCCCCATTACATAAACTACATACAGTGTCATGTAATACCAAATCATGACATAGTTACATACAATGAAAGCCTCAGAGCTGCCACGATATTACCGATTCTGTTGCAGTCATCATCCTCAGAGCCAACCATGTACCAAGCACTGCGCTAAGCACTTTATATGTGCTCACTCCTTCAGTATCCACAACCCTCCAGCAGTCTATTATCCCACTTTGGAGAAGGGGTAACTAAAGCTCAGGGAAGATGGAGAACTTGACCAAAGGCACATACCTGGTGTTGAGGCCAGGATTTTCACCTGAGCAATCTGCCCTCCACCCCTACCCAAATGCAGGCTCTCACTTTCACTTTTCCTTTTTTTTTTTTTTTGAGGCAGAGTCTTGCTCAGTTGCCCAGGCTGGAGTGCAGTGGTGTGATCTTGGATCACTGCAACCTCTGCCACCTAGGTTCAAGCCGTTCTCCTGCCTCAGCCTTCCAAGTAGCTGGGACTAAAGACGCACACCACCATGCCCAGTTAATTGATGTATTTTTAGTAGAGATGGAGTTTCACCATATTGGCCAGGCTGGTGTCAAATTCCTGACCTCAGGTGATCCTCCTGCCTCAGCCTCCCAAAGTGCTGGGATCACAAGCATAAGCCGCTGCACCTAGCCCTCACTTTCACTTTTCTAGACCTACAGTGAAGCATTTAGAGGGTTCAGGCTGATGAATGCAGCTCACACCAACACCCCTACTTTCCCCACCAGGGGCCCACCCTGGCCCAGGGGCAGAGGAGAGAGTGCCTATTTGAAGGGTCAGAAAGATTCAGATGTGTCTTGCAATCCTCTCCTACCAGAGTTTCTGTAACACTCATTCCTTCAGCAAGTATTTACAGAGGCCAACTTGATACCTGTGGTACTAGGGATACAGGAATGACCCAGACAGACCAAGTCCTGCCCTAAGGCTCATGCTCTAGGAGGAGGGGCAGGAATAAACGCCCACTCAGATCAATGCACAGGCTCAGTTCAGAGCACGGCAGGTGAGGCAGGGCTTGGGCAAGCCCGCACTGCACAGCTCTTGGCCCAGCTCTCCCACTCACACTGTGTGACCTCAGGCAAGTTACTTAACCTCTCTGGGCCTCCTCCTCATCTCTAAAATGGGGGTGAGATGCCTGAGGAAAGGGCCTGGCGCATTGGTGAAGAGGTGGGAACCACTGGGAGGCAGAGTGTGGACCTGGCTCCCACCTGGATGGCTCAGGGGCAGGGCAGATCAGTGAGTGCTACCCCATGAGCTGTGGCAGGTAGTCCTCAGAGCCTGGCTGCTTCTGGTCACTGGACAGACTGGAGTTAGACTCTCCCCACTGAGCCCTTGCCCACTGTGTGTCAGAGACTCCAGGAGCTCAGCCTTTTCCCTACAACAGGGCTTTGGCCTCAGTTTCCCCGCTGGGTTCCCCACCTAACCCACTCCAGGATCCTATATCTGTGCTGCCCTCTACTGGCCACCAGGAGGAGGGTACCTGCAGCGCGCCCACCCTGAGGATCTCTGGCGGCCCCGCTGCCTCACCTGGCTTCCTCCTGAGGCCTCGCCCCCTGAGGCCGGCCACTTCCTGGCCACGCCCCTCAGTGTCCAGCCTTCTGGCTAGGTCCCAGTCCGGGCCTCGCAGTCCTGTCCCGACCTCTTGGCATTTCCCTGGAGACCAGGCCGTGAAATTCCCAGCATCCCTTGCTACACCCACTGCACTAAGTACCTTAGCAGTTCCTCCAGCGTAGATTTTACTTCCAATTTTTATTGAACTTATTAAAATTCTTACCTCTTCCCACCTCCCCAAAGCCCAATTTCTAGTTGGCCGTGTGCCTGGGGCCAGACTCATTTGTATGAAAGGCCCGATGGCCTGCAGACTCCCCCAGTCCAGGCTTCTAGCAACATGCAAAGGATGTGGCGGAATTTAAATCACGAATGATTTTCATCCCAGTAGGCAGGGGAACATGACAGGGGCCTGCCCCATCCGTCCCACCTCCAGAAGACTCACTGGCTGTCGCCTCCCATGATGACAGGTCCCGATCCCCTTCTATAATCTTCAGACACTTCTGCAGGCCACTGATTTGCTCCTAACACTCCAACTCATTCATTGAGCTAACATTTATTAAGCATCCTCTGCATGCAAAGCGTGGGACCAGCCACAGGGGATACAGCCGCAAATATGGCAAGGCTATTCCTCCAAGGGTAATGAGGAGAGTGACATAAACAGTGACGTGAAATCAATTATTACAAATGCTAAAACAGAAATAGATCCAGC
>PVKV010024904.1:0-30544 GCA_004027835.1 Alouatta palliata | reverse complement strand
CTGTCGGGGGGAAAAAGGGGAGGGACAGCAGGGGGTGGGGAGTTGGGGAGGGATAGCATGGGGAGAAATAACAGATACAGGTGATGGGGAGGAAGGCAGCAAATCACACTGCCATGTGTGCACCTATGTAACAATCTTGCATGTTCTTCACATGTACCCCCAAACCTAAAATGCAATAAAAAGTATATATATTAAAAAAAAAAAAAGAAAAGATAATTAAGCAGAGGCATTTTGTATTATCTTGCTGTTAATTAGCACTCCAAGTCATGGTTGAACTACTTCTTTGTGATTCTGAATCAGTAAAATTACATTCATGGGGCAGAATCCCGTTGACTTGGTTAAACTCTACATATCTGGCTTGGGTAAAGATTCTCTTCAGAAACACAAGGAGATTATCTACCCAAATTAAGTAACGGAGACACGCAGATCATCTGCTCTGTGTTCAGACAGACACAATCAAAAGAAAAACTGTGCCCAAAACTCCATAAATTTGTTTTATAAGTTTCCAGTGTTAATACTGAATATTTCAAGCTGAATAAATTGCTTTGTCTATAAAATTCATTTTTAAAAATAATTATAGAAATGTGAGAAAAACTTTAAAAATCTAGTTTATTTATTAATTACTCTATATTTCAGTTACTCTACTAAACACTTTGTGTCCACCATCTCACATAACATTTGCAAAAATTTGGGAGTTAGCTACTATTTTTATCTCTATTTTACAAATCAGGAAAATGGAGGACTAAAAGACTAGTAGACTAATTGACATATTTCAAAAACAAGGCAGAACTCAAATGAAACAAGATACTTTGAATACAAGTGTCTTTCAGGTTACATAAATAACCCAGTTAAATCATATGTTGATGCTAAATTCTGTTTCCTCATCCTTTATCTTCATGAAACTTCCTATACTTTTTTCCAACAAACATAATAAAACAATCTGCTTCCAAAAAAAAAAAAAGATAGACTCTCATGCAACTACGTAAAGCCTTTCTGCATCCTCCATGCTAAGAGCTCTAAATGCATAAAAACCAAACAATACCAAATGCACAGGCTTCAAAACCATCTAAGTTAGGGAAGTCACTTTCCTAGGTCTCTTTCCTGGATGCTTGCATGAAAGTGGTGTTCCCAAGCTGTGGTGACAATCGGGTGACACTCAAGGAGAGGCTGAAGGGACAGGTGAGAACAGACTGCCAGATCTGTGGGCTAAGTGCAGACTGGCTTTCATACCAAGTTCAACAGGAAGCCATTGAGAGTTTTGAGCCAGGGGAGGCATTGATTGAAAGTCTATTTCTCAAAGATCACTCAGGCTGCTGCAGGGAAAAGTAGAACCCAATTAAGGGATATCTCAGGGAGTTGCAAGAGATGTTGTGGGCTCTGGCTTGGGTGGTGGCAGCAAAGATAGAGAGAACTCAGCCAGGTGTCAATGAAGAAAGACCTGCCAGAACTCAGAGAAAGGCAGCCATGTGGGCACTTCCATCATGGGCCAAGGAAGATTTGGGGCAGAAAGAAATTCCTGGCCGACTAGCAATAACAATAATAATTACTATAACGACCGTAACAAGAGCTAATTTATAGCACATTTCACTGTTTCCAAAGTGCTTTCATGAACACTGACTCACTATCCCGTTTTTAATTAAAACAACTCATTTTGTTATTATACACTCATTACAGAAAAATTAGAAAATTGAGACAAGAAAAAAAGGCAATGCTGTCCTACAGCCTAGCCATCGTCCCTATCAATATCTGATTCTAGAGCCTTCCAGATGGTTTGAGGTGGATTTTTTTTTTTTTTAGGAAAAAAAATGCCATAAGACCATATTTAATGGTTCGTCTATCTTCTTCACTTGTTATATTGGGACTGTTTTACATCTAACTTAATTTTTGTAACTATGTGCAAAGGGCCATGTTAATTTCCATTTTATAGGTAAGGAAACTGATGCCAAGAGATGAAGACGTGCCTAAGGTCACAAGAGAGATGCCAACTGGCAGCCAGATTCAAACCCGAAACTTCAGCCACCTCAATAAGCAGGGGATGAGGATGTCTGTGGAAGAGAACTGGGGCCTCCAACTGCCATCATAGATCATTCAAACAGGAATAGATACTGAAACAAAGGCTCACGTTTCAAAAGGATCTCCCTTTCCCTCCTCCCAGGCTTACCAGAACACTCTACCAAAGTCACCATCCTTAAAGTATCTACTCCCAAATACTGACACATACACGTTAGCCCAGTGAGTAAGTGAGTCAACGCTGGAGTCAGATGACTTGCGCTCCAAATCTGACTCCCTCCCACTTATGGTTGTGTGACCTTGGGCACTCAACTAACCTCTCTGAGTCTTAGCCTTGTCGCCTGTGCAATGGGACAATAATAAAACCTACCTCAGGAACTACTATGAGGATCAAATGCACAAATACAAGTCATGTGCTTAGCACAACTCTCAGCACACAACAGGTGTACCATAAATGCTAGCTATTGGCATTGTAATTCTCAACACTGTGGTAATACGTCATTATCTGCTCTTTAAAGAGTGTGTAGCGATTCTGACAGCTCCATTCTCACCCTTTGTAAAGTGAGGAAGCTGATGTTTAGCTGAAGCTAAATAGCTCTCAGAACTAGGAATAGAACAGAGAATCCAGTTAAGACAAGTTTCCCCATCACCCAGTAACGCATCAGTAAGCTCTGGATTGATGTATTTGCTCAGGGAATACAAACTTATTGTCAAGTTAGCCTAAGTAAAGCCTGTTTAAGAAAGTAAATCTATTTCCTAAGCTGTCTTAATCAAATACTGCACCACGAAGCCACAAAGTAGTGCTTTAGGCATTAACATTACAAGCTGTTGCCCATCCTGAATGAAATGGAAAGAATATGGGATTGAGAACCAGAAGAATCCAATAGAATTCTGGTTGCACCACTGACCAGCTCCGTGATCTTGGCCAAATTACTTAACCTCCCTGAGCTTCAGTTTGGGGGCTCATAAAATGGGAATACTTACAGCTTTGTTGGAGGGTACAGTGAAGATTAAATGTATTTATTTCACAAATATTTGAACACCCTTTATGTACCAGGCACCATTGCGGACACCAGAATAGAACAAATAATAAAACACACCCAAAACCCCTGTTTTTGCAGAGCTCACATTCTTAGTAAGGAAACAGATGAAAAAAGTAGAAGAACAAATTTATCATATATGTCATGATAGTAAGTGCTCTAGGGAGAAAGAAAGCAGGGCACAGAGACAAAAAAAAAGTACTGGGGGCTATTTTAATCAGAAAAGGATGAGGAGGTGACAGTGGACATGTGAGCAGATATCAGAGTGAAGTGAGGACTGAATTAATGAGATAAAGTGATCAAACCATCAGACAGAGCCTGGGCCATCATGTCAATGCTGACAAATGGCAGATGATTGAAGATGGATGAAAACATCTATTCTGGATGCCTTGTGACTCATCCCCTTTGTCCCCAGGCATTCGCTATGCCAGTCCCTGCCCTCACGATGCTTCCAGTCTAGTGAAAAGGATCAATAATCAATAAACTCTCACTGCGGTTCCATCCTAGGTATAGACCTCAAATAACTGAAAGCACGGACTCAAATATTTATAGACAAATGCTCGTAGCAGCACTATTCACAATGGCCAAGAGGTGGAAGCAACCCAAGTGTCCATCAACTAAGGAATGAATAAACAAATGTGGTATGTCCATATAATGGAATATTATACACCCACAAAAAGAAAGAAGTACTGATTCATGTGACAATGTGGATCAATCTCAAAAAACACTATGCTAAGTAAAAGAAGCCAGACACAAAGGGTCATATATCCTTTTCCTGATTCCATTTATATGAAATATCCCAAAGAGACAAATCTATAGAGAAAGAGAGCAGATTCATGGTTGCCAGGAGCTGTGGCTGGTGGGGAATGGGGAACGACTGTTAATAGGCATGGGTTTTTTTGTGGGATGATGAAATAGGTTTGGAACTAAATAGAGGTTATGGTTGCACAATCTTGTGAATGAACTAAATGTCACAGCCTGGTTCACTTTGAAATGATTAATTTTACATAACATGAATTTCCCCTACATAAAATGAATCAATAAGTACTCACAATACCAAACACGGAATGCTAAGTCAGAAAAAGTATGGGAGCATACGAGGCACACAGGAGAAGAACCCCACTGGCCAGGGAGTTGGGGTGGGTAGGAGAAGGCAGCCTGGAGGGGGTGGCACCTAAGCCCAGAACTTGAGGGTGAACAAGAGTTCCTAGGAAAGGTGGCAACAAGGTGGGTGATAGCGGAAGGATGGTGACAGAGAGAACAGTAGGGTCAAGGGCCAAGAGATGAGGGACGTAGGAGTTTGGAGAATTGCCAGTTGTTCAGTGTGGCTGGAGTTATTTTGGGAGGGGGAGGAAGTGAGGGAGACAGAGTCTTGCTCTGTTGCCCAAGGTGGAACGCAGTAGCACGATCTCAGCTCACTGCAACCTCCACCTCCCAGGGTTCAAGCGATTCTCCTGCCTCAGCCTCCCGAGTAGCTGGGACGACAGACTCCTGGCCTCAAGTGATCCACCTGCCTCAGCCTCCCAAAATGATGGAATTACAGGTATGAACCATCACACCCAGCCAAGCTGGAGTTATTCTGAGGGAGAGAAAAAACTGAGCCAGGCTAGAGAGAAAGGGAAGGGAGGACCATCCAGGGATTTGCTCTTCTAGATAGAGGAGGATGCTGAGAGCTAAGGATCAATGTGACTGATCCCCTTGCCACTGGCCTCCCAGAGAGGGAGATGGTCTCCTCCAGAGCTCCTGGAGACCTGCTGCAGCTGAGGGCTTGTGGCAATCAAACCTGGCAATGGGTGTGGTGGAAGACCTGCTCCACCACATCACACGGCTGCTTCAAGGCTTAGACCCTTATTCCCATGGTCATGCCAGGGGAGGGGCTGAAACTCCCCTAATCATCAATGATAATGCGATGGAAGCTAACTTTCTGCAGGGGCATAAGGCATATTGCTATATCCTTGAGGCTTGGGCCCCAAACTCCTGCTCATGCCAAGGAAGGGCTGGCTCTCCCAGTGGGCAAATTCAGATAGGTGGATTGGAGCTGGAGGCCAAGCTTCTGCCCACAACATTGCTGCTGAATGGCAGCTCCTGATCATACCAGGGGAGGGGCTAGTGCTTCTTTGATTATATGGCTTAGAAGTCATGCAGCCCAATGGATGGGATCCATGGGGTCCTCCCAGAGCCCAGTGCGCTGGTCCAGGGTGCAAAAGGACAATGGTGAGTGCGAACTATACCTGCCACCCCTCCCGTCCATGTGTGGTGAAAGCTGTCCCAGAAACCCTGGTGCACAGGCTGTGTGGGCCTCCGTCCTTGCTGCACAACAGGGCCCCTGTGTGTAGGGAAGCTGAGCATCATGGAAACATGACTCTGACCATGGTGTGGAGAAAGGATTGGACAGGGCCCAGGCGGCAGCCGGAGCCCAGCCTGAGGTTCCTGGAGGCATTTGGATGGGAGATAACGAAGACCTGGGATAGCTGTGGCCATGGAGATAGAGAGAGGTGAATTGACTATATATTACAGGAGACAAAAGAAAAAATAGCTTACATTTATTGAATTTACACATAAAAAGTTACAGACCCACAGAACCATCCAACAAAGTGGGTAGAATTTACTCTGACAGATGAGGAAACTGAGGCACAGAGAGGTCAAGTGGCTTGCTTGAGGCCATACAGCCTTGTCCAAGAAGGACATGTGGGGTTTGGGACTTCACCTGACCCGTAACCAGGACACTAAGTCCAGGCTGATGTCCCATTGTTAGCCTGGGTCACACAGTGGTCAGTGGCATTGATCACAGCAATAGGAAATACAGGAGAAGGAAATTGGGCACAGAGAAGGTGGCAAGCCCAGGGTCAGACAGGCTGAGTCTGAGGTTCCTGCAGGACACCCAAGAGAAAATTCTGGGATGCAGCTGAACCTCAACTTCTCCTTCTCCCAGGAACCCCAGGATCACTCCCCAGGAAGAAGTTATTTTTCCAGCCTGAAAAGATTGATCATGAAATTCTAAAATCTCACCTTAGCGGGGTTTTTTTCCTACAAAGACATGATGATTTAATCACGTTCACCTACTGTTCCTCTCCCATTTGATCTCCGAATCTCCAGAGTAAACATCTCATGACCCTGAATTACATGCCGGTAATGCAGGTCTGGAAGAGAGGGGGTCATGAGCCTGTCACTCACTGACTAATTCCCCCAGAAGGGAAGATACCTCTGCATAGGGAGGACTCACTTTCTGAACTGAAAAAACAAGAGTTAATTCTCCTAAGTCAACGTCAACATTTAGACATGAATTTGTCCCAACTGTGCCTCACTGTGACTCAGTTTCTTCATCTGTACAATGGGGATAGCAACAGAGTTGCCCCCAGAATTGCTCTGAAGATTAAATAAAAGCATGCAAGCAGAGCAATTAGCTTCATTCCCTAGCACACAGTCAATGTCATATAAATATTCATGTACAGAGTCTAAAACCATCTGTTTCACAGGACGCCACCGAAGATTAAATAAATGCATAAAGTGCTTTCCATTGAGCCCGACACAGAGCTGGCACTAAGAATCATCCAGTCCTGCCAGGTGTGGTGGCTCATGCCTGTAATCCCAGCACTTTGGGAGGCTGAGGCTGGTGGATCACTTGAAGTCAGGAGTTCAAGACCAGCCTGGCCAACATGGCACAAAACCCTATCTCTACTAAAAATACAAAAATTAGCCAGATGTGGTGGCGCACGCCTGTAATCCCAGCTACTCAGGAGGCTGAGGCAGGAGAATCTTGAACCCAGGAGGGGGAGGTTCCAGTTAGCTGAGATCACGTCATTGCACTCCAGCCTGAGCAACAAGAGCAAAACTCCGTTTTAAAATAAAAAAATAAAAGAATCATCCAGTTCTCATCCCTGGTCTTAGCAGGTACTAACTCTGACAGATAAAACAGCCCAGGACATCAGAAGCCACTGAGCCTTTACTTTAGGTTGAACTGCAGCCTCCAGTACCTTGTGTATAGATCTTTGCTGAGAAAATCAAGTTACAATGAGTTAAAACCGGATCAGGATGCATCCTAAGTCCAATGGTTTGTGTCCTTATGAGATGAGAAGAAGACACAGAGGAAAACATCATGTGAAGACAGAGGAAGGGTCTGAAATGACACAGCTACAAACCAAGGCACACCAAGGATTGCAGGCCACCCCCTGAAGCCGTGGGACAGGCGTGGAACTGATTCTCCCCCAGAGATTTTGAAGGCATCGTGGCCCTGTCAACACCCGATTTCAGACGTCAAGCCCCTAGAACTGTGGGAAAGTATATTTCTGCTGTTTTAAGCCGTCTAGTTTGTGGTAGCTTTTTTTTTTTTTTTTTTTTTAAACAAAAGCCCTAGATAACGCACACATTTGCTGGACACTGACTGGGGGATCCTGATGTAAAAGCCTACATGTGGAGTGCAGCTGCCAGACTCCGCTTTAGGGGATCTGTTGCTTTTCTCCCCTGCCCAGTAAACTAGATGTTACTGACCGTTATCAACAGGTAATGTTATAAAACGCTTCATGCATGTATTCCATCCTCAGTGGCATCCTGTGAAATCAATGGTTTTACCTACTTTTTACATGAACATTTATACAACATTGTGAAAGGAAAATAAATCTTGGAGGCCCCAAAGTCACTAAGCTAAAGGGAAAAGTCAAGCTGAGAACTGCATAGGACAAACTTGCTTCCCTTTCTATTCAAAATCATCTCTCTGCTCACTGAGATAAATGCATATCTGATTGCCTCCCTTGGAAAGGCTAATCAGAAACTCAAAAGAATGTAACCATTTGTCTCTCACCTACCTGTGACCCGGAAGCCTCCTCCCTGCTTGAGTTATCCCGCCTTTCTGGATGGAACCAATGTACATCTTACATATATTGATTGATGTCTCCCTAAAATGCATGAAAACAAACTGTCTTCTGACCACCTTGGGCACACACCATCAGGACCTCCTGAGACTGTGTCATGGGTGCGTCTTCAGCCTCGGAAAAATAAACTTGCTAAATTAACTGAGACCTGTCTCAGCTTTTCACAACATTGACTGTGTGCTTGGGATGGGGCTAAATGCTCTAATTGCATTATTTTATTTAATCTTCAGAATAATTCTGGGGTAAAGCTCTGCTGTTATCCCCATTCTACAGATGAAGAAACTGTAATGTTATCCACAAGTAATGGATAAGTGACAGGTCATGGCTAAAGTCCCATAGTTGGTAGTAACCTACACCCTCGCTTTCCCCTTAATCACACGGCATCCTGCAGCTGAGCTGGGACCCACCTCTCCCCACAGCCTACAGTTCCCCCAAAGACACACAAACACGCACTCACACATACGCACCATTCCCCTAAACACATACAAACACACACATATACACATCATCCCCCCAAAAATACACACACACAAACACACCATTCCCCTAAAGACACACAAACACACACTCACACATACACACCATTTCCCCGAAGACACAAACACACACACACATACACACCATTTCCCCAAAGACACACAAACATACACTCACATATACACACCGTTCCCCCAAAGACATACACACACTCACACATACACACCATTTCCCCAGAGACACATAAACACACACTCACATATACACACCATTCCCCCAAAGACACACAAACACATGCACGTACACACCATTCCCCCAAAGACACACAAACATACATTCACACATACACACTATTCTCCCAAGGCCATAGGAGCATCAACTCACCCTCAAGTTTACTTTCCTTCCTTAAAGTTTGTTCAAAGTCTGAGACAGAAGCAGAGAGGAAGAAAAGCCTTAGCCTCTGCCAAATTATCTTTCCCATGAAATTATCTTCCTCTCCACCCCTACACTTCAAAACCAGAAGTTTGGGCTAAAAAAGCAAAAAGCCTCATTTCATTATCCAAATTACCAGCTTCTAAATTGACAGGGATTCAACTTCTCTCTGCTGAAGCTTCAGCAGCATTTCACTGATGAGCTGTATTATATCAACTCTTCCCTCTCTCTTTTGATCATCTTTTTAATAAAGTCTGAGGGAAATAGGTAATTTATCATTTTAAATAGGAAAGGTGTGGTAGCAAGGGGTTCTGGGGGTTATTAATTGTCACCCTTGCCATCTTGTCATCCATTTCTGGAAAAGCATTTTATTTCAAGTCTTGAAATGGGTGGGGAGAAGGGAACAGGTTTTTAAGAATTGAAAGGTCTGAAGATTGATTAAAGACATTTCAAGGTGTAGGGGTTTTCGCTTGACATTCTCTGATAAGGGACTAAGAGAAATAAAAGCCATTCTCAAGAGAAAAAGTGATTTCAGAAAGTCTAAGCAAGTGTCTAACTTCTTTGTCCCTTCCCATTAAAATTTCATAAACAGGCAGTCATGTGGCTTAAATTCGTCTGAATTGTGGAGCCAGCATTGCAATCGACACGGTGGATTCTTTAGCTCTTCAGAGGCAGAATGACAGAGTCTACCATTCTAGGATCAACACTGCTTGTAACTTTTGTGAATACTTCAATGCACTTGTTAGTTTAATCCTCAAAACTTTGCAAGAAACAGAACTTTTAGATGCTCGCTGAAAATACTAGACTGAAGATATTGGTAGAAGAAAAAAATAGTTTTTGGTTTAAATCCTCACAGCTTTCTGGAAAGAGACAGAATTTTTAGACACTGGTTGAAAATATTTGACTGGAATCATGGGAAAAGCAAAGCATAATAATAATTAGTAGCAGTACAAATAATAATTACTGTTTACTGAGCACTTACTTTGTGCCAGATACTAATTTAAGTATTCACGTGCATCACCTCGTAATATCCTCACAAGACCCCATGAAGAAAATTCTGCTACTGTCTTCATTTTACAGTGCTAGGAACAGAGAATTATTTGAAAGGTTGAGTTGCCACGGGTCACACAGCTAGTAAATGGTAGATCAGGGTTTCTGATCCAGATCTGTACCATCGAAGGGTTCTCTGGAGCCCCCTAACCCCTCAGGAAACTACAGACCTGTCCAGAAAGTCCTTGGAAAGCTGGGCCATCATACACAGGCTTGTGGGTCAGCACCTGGGGCAGCTCCTTCTGACCTCCCGGAAGCCAAATAGGATATTCATTTTAGCCACAATCCCAGAAAGCCTGAATCCTAAAATCCAGGAAAAATTTTCGAGTTTCAAGTTTGTTATCCTTGCAAAAAGAAGCGAATGAGGACAAATGAAAAACACACAGTTGCCAAAGTAATTCAACATTGGCAAGAATCTTAATCTAAGGCCTCATTAATGAGCTTGGCATTCAGCAGAACCCTGGGTCCCGTTGGGCACTAGCCCCGCCCCAGGACGTCCCCAAGTAGATCCAAACAAATGCACTGACCCTAATGTGGGGAGCGCATCTGGGAGATGGGACAGGGCAGGGAGCATGGGCTCTGACCCAGTAACGCCTCCTAGGTCTTGCTCTACAAGATTCATGATTTTATTACCCACCAAGAGACTGCGAAGATTAACCTTCAGTCACTAACTTTAGGGTAGCTTTTCTGTTTCAACAAAGCTCTTTTTCTGAAAAACGTATTGAGGTGAAATTCACATTAACCATTTCAAAGTATGGAATGCAGCACCACTTAGCACATTCACAATGCGGTGTAACCTCCACCTCTAGCTAGTTCCAAAACACTTTCATCACACCCAAAACAAATCCCTATCCCCACTCATAATCCTTCCCAATTCCCTTCTTCCCCCAGCCCCTGGCAACCCCTAAGCTATTTCCTGTCTCTATGGATATACCTATTCTGGATATTTCATATGAATGGAAACCTACACTATGTGGTCTTTCGTGTCTGGCTTCTTTCCCTTTGCATAACGTTGTGGAGGTTCATCCAAGCAGAGCATGTATTGGTCTTTCATTTCTTTTTATGACTCAATAATATGTATACACCACATTTTGTTTAACCGTTCCTCAGCTGATGGACATTTGTTTCTACCTTTTGGCAATTATGCACAGTGCTGCTATGAACATTTGTGGATAGGTATTTGTTTGAACATCTGTTTTCAGTTTGGGGGGGCATATTTCTAGGTGTGGAATTGCTGGGTCATATGGTGACTCTGTGGCTAACCTTCTGAGAAACCACCCTGCTGTTTTCCACAGTGGCGGCATCATTTTACATTCCCACCAGCAGCATATAAGGGTTCTGATTCTCCCACATCCTCACCAACACTTGTTATTTCCATTGTTTATCATCGTCATCATCACCATAGCCATCCTAGAAGGTGTTTAATAAAACATCCTTAGTAATGGCCATAGCTAACATTTATTGAGCACTTACTGTGGGCTGGGCTTGTGCAGCATCTCCTGTCATTCTCACACCTTATTTCATTTAATTTTCATAACAATCTTGTGAGATTGAGAGGAAATTAGAGCTCTGGTAAAGTGGAGTCACTTTGATTCAAAGTGAAATTCAAAACCTGGCAGTCTGACCGCAGAGCGTGTTCTCTTGGCTGCAAAACATACTGCACATCTGAATAAAAGATAAGAACCCAGGGGATAGGAATCATCAGCCCCATGTTTCTGATGGAGAAACTGAGCCACAGACAGGAGTAGAAACTTTTCCAAGATCCGCCCATCTGGAATATTACTCAGCCATAAAAAGGAATGAATTAACAGCATTCGCAGCGACCTGGATGGGACTGGAGACTATTATACTAGATAAAGTAACTCCGAACATCGTATGTTCTCACTCATAAGTGGGAGGGAGCTAAGCCATGAGGATGCAAAGGCATAAAAATAATACAGTGGACTTTGGGGACTCAGGGGAAAATGTGGGAAGTGGGGGAGGGATAAAAGACTACAAATTGGGTTTAGTGTATACTGCTTGGGTGATGGGTGCATTAAAATCTCACAAATCAACACTAAAGAACTTACTCATGTCACCAAGTACCACCTGTTCTCCAAAAACCTATGGAAATAAACAAAAATTAGGCCAAGCATGATGGCTCATGCCTGTAATCCCAGCACTTTGGGAGGCCAAGGTGGGCAGATCACCTGAGGTCAGGAGTTCAAGACCAGCCTGACCAACATGGAGAAACCCCCTCTCTACTAAAAATACAAAAATTAGGTGGGTGTGGTGGTGCATGCCTGTAATCCCAGCTACTTGAGAGGCTGAGGCAGGAGAATCGCTTGAACCCAGGAGGCGGAGGTGGTGGTGTGCTGAGATCATGCCATTGCACTCCAGCCTGGGCAACAAGAGCAAAACTCCACCCCCCCAAAAAATTAATTAATAAATTAATAAAATTAAATTTTAAAAAAGATCCACCCATCTAGAAAATTCCAGGTCCATCCATCCATCCAACCCCATATTCCTTCCCCTCTACTATGTACAACTGTTTTATAATATTTAGCATTTTAATTGACAAGTGCAATTAAATCTAGGACTGGGCTGCTTCCAATCTCTGGAATGAAGAGAACAATTATCATCAATCATTGGACACTTCAAACTAAAACACAAAGCCCTTGCTAGTTAAAATCACAATTAAAATCTACAGCAGGAATACTGCAATAAAACACTGCCCAGTATTGCAGTATTGCAATAAAACGAACCCTATCTTAGAATTGGAATACTTACTGTAAGTCATAACATTATAAACCGTGGCCCAGACTCACATGCATCCAGACAGGGGGATCAAGGATAAAAGAAATACTCAGGACACCATGCTCAATAACCCTTTTCAAGCATATCCACATTGCTGGGGGTAACTGGATGTGACATTGGAGACCACAGGCCTCTGGAAGTCACAGATATAAACCTTGATGGCTGCTGTCATCTCACTACACCCCTAAACACCCAATATGGATGTTGCAGCAAGGTAAAAGGCACAATACCCTGGACATCAGGATTCCCGGGTTCCACTGTGGCTTGGGCACACACAGCTTGGAAGGCCTCATCTCAACTCTTCACTTTGAGAAGGCTTCCTCATCCACCTCCACCCCAGCTACTCTCTCATTCCTTCTCCTGTTTCATTTCTTCATGGCCCTTATCCCTTAGTGGAATTGTTTTGTTTTACAATCAGTTCTCATTATTTGTGGCAATGGTGTTATATTCCATAAAGTCACCAGAAACACTAAATTAGCAAATGCTGAACCATTGTGATTAGGAGAGATAGGTGGCTAGGTTCCTGTGAGCCTCTGGTCACATTATGATCCACCCATCCAACATAACCTTGTTTTAGGTGTGCTTCTGTCTCAAGACACTTTACTTAACATACATATATTGTTGATTCATTAACGTTGAACTCACAACCCATAGCACTATCACTCAAACCTAGACCAAGAATACCTAACACGGATATACTCTCCATAAGCTACAGCACACACAGCCTTCTTCTTCTTAGGAAAGCTGGAGAGCACTCCAGCACTATGCTTCAGGGTCATTTTAAACTGCAAAATCACCAACACAAAATACAAACAAAATGTGAAAAACACAACACTAAGTTTAAGACCACAGAAAGGACACTGTTTACATCATGAGAGCTGAAATGAGAGGGCAGAATGCTACCCTGTTCAATCTCAAGAGTTGTGCACATCAGGCGACTCAAAGTTTCTTACCACTCTGCAATTCAAGTACTGATTTAAGGGTTACAAATACATTTTAGCCCACAGGCAAATTCACAAGCACAGAAGCCACAAATAATGAAGATCAACTGTTGCTATCTGTTATTTGTTTATTGTCTGTCTTTCCTGCTGGAATATAAGCTCTAAGAAGGCAGAGCCCTGGACTCACCTTCTCACCACTGTATCACTCACTGCCTTGCAATAAATATTAATTTTTAGCCAGGTGCAGTGGCTCACACCTGTAATCCCAGCATTTTGAGAGGCTGAGGCAGGTGGATCCCTTGAGCCCAGGAGTTTGAGACCAGCCTGGGCAATACAGCAAAACCCTGTCTCTACTAAAAATACAAAAAATTTAGCTGAGTGTGGTGGCATGCACCTATAGCCCCAGCTACTTGCGAGGCTGAGGTGGGAGGATTGCTTGATCCTGGGAGACTGAGGCTGCAGTGAACCATGATTGCACCACTGCACTTCAGCCTAGGTGACAGAGTGAGACTCTATCTCAAAAAAATTAAATAAAATAAATACAAATTTATTTGTCTCAATGCACAAATTATATGTTGCTTCAATAAACATTTGTAGAATGAAACAATTCTTTACTTTTTATTTTTTGAAGTCTCTCTCTGTCATCCAGGTACCATCTCAGCTGACTGCAACCTCCACCTCCCGGCTTCAAGTGATTCTCAAGCCTCAGCGTTCCAAGTAGGTGGGATTATAGGCATGCCCAGCTAATTTTTGTACTTTTAGTAGAGATGGGATTTCACCACATTGGCCAGGCTGGTCTCCAACTCCTGACCTCAGGTGATCTGCCCACCTTGGCCTCTCAAGTGCTAGGATTACAGGCGTCAGCTACTACACCTGGCCAAAACAATACTTGAACCGTCATAAATTAAAGCTGCCATGATGGATAGCAGTATTTGTATCACACACCTTGAAGTTAGGCAAGAAATTAAGTGGAATACACCTTGCTCTCGTCAAAATGCTGTTTATGCATAGGGCTACCTTGGATGGATACAATCTTGAGAAATGAAGGCCTGGTGACCAGAGGAAGGGGTAGAAAGTCGTCCTTATCTTGATCCTGCCTCTTCTGGCACTGCGTCATCTAAGAAACAGCTGTGCCTCTACCCCCTGGGAAGAATGGGCTGCCCTATGGGCCTCTGAGGGAGGGAAAGGGAGGTGAGAAGCTGAGGAGGCCCATTTGGCTCAGGCTGGCTCCCACGCATGCCTGCACAAGAGAGTCCACACTGGGAAAGCCACATGAGAGAGGGATGACCTCTGAGATGCTCCTAATTCCAGAACCCTTTGTTGCTCTATTGCTCTGCCACCCTTGAGTGACAGGCATTATATTAGGTTTATAACCTCATGTGTTGGCAAATTCAAGAAAGCTAAAAGTAGCATTCGATGACCTTATGTGCTGCAAGGCACCCTATTTTTGTCTCCCAACAATTGACTTGGGGTGCAGGTTTTCCAAATCCCTTTGGCTTTCCCCTCCCTGTGCAGATTCAGTGGGGTCAGCACCTGCCCCGGTTTCTCTCCAAATTTCCCTCTGCAAAGACAGTGCTTGTGAAGCTTTCAGAGCCAGGTGTGCCAGAGGTCAATTTGCTCAGGTTATCCGCATAGTCTTGACCTAGAGGCAGAGAGAAATGTGAACACTTCTAAGAGGAAGGTGTTGCGTAAATGTCTATCAACCTTTTTAACTCCTCTTAACTAGACAGACAACTGCACAGGCACCAGGAGGTTTTTCCAAGACATCCAGATTGAGTAACTGCCAACATAACTTCTTGCCACAGAATGCAAAACTCAGCAGGGCCAGTGAGCTTGGTTTGAATCCCAGCTCCACTGCTTACTAGCTGTGTGACCTGGGGTAAATGTCTTAATGTCTCTGAACTTCAGTTTGTGCATCTAAAAAGGGAATAATAAAAGTACCCACTTCTTAAGGTTTCTTAGAGGGTTAGTGACCATGAAACACTGAGCAAGCAGTGGGCCTGATATCTTTGTTACTATTTGATATGACTTGGCTCTGTGTTCCCACCCAAATCTCATCTCAAATTTTAATCCCACGTGTCAAGGGAGGGACCTGGTGGGAGGTAATTGGATCATGGAGCCGGTGTCCCCCATACTGTTCTCATGATAGTGAGTTCTCATGAGATCCGATGCTTTAAAAGTGTTTAGCAGTTTCTCCTGTCCTCTCTCTTTCCTGCCGCCTTGTAGAGAAGGTACTTGCTTCTCCTTTGCCTTCTGCCATGATTGTAAGTTTCCTAAGGTCTCCCGAGCCATGCAGAACTATACGTCGATTAAACCTCTTTCCTTTATAAAGTACCTACTCTCGTGTATTTCTTTATAGTGGTATGAAAACAGATGAATACATTACTGTTGCTATCATTAGTAGTAATTCTGTTCATTTCCCCAGGCAGAATGTGTGAATGCATCTTTTGATCAGACACCTACTTACATACCAGGTACTTTGATCTGAAGATGGACATTTTCTCCATCCACACAGAATTCACACTCTACTCACTAGGTTACGGAAACATAGCATGAAAAAAGTAAACAGCTCATTAATAATTTTTACATGGATTACATGATGAAATGATCACATTTTGGAAATACTATGTTAAATAAAATATATTGTAAAAATTAATGTCATTCCTCAAAAAGTTAAACACAGACTAATCAATTGGCAATTCTACTCCTAGATATATTCTTAAAAGAATTGGAAGCAGGGACTTCAACAGATATTTATATACCAATGATCAGAGTAGCATTATTCATGATAGTCAAAAGCTGGAAACAGCTCAGTGTCCACTGATGGATGAATAAATAAACAAAATGTGATACATCCATACAGCAGATTATTATTCAACCTTAAAAAGGAAGTCCTGTACATGTCACAATATGGATTAACCTTGAAAACCATATGCTAAATGAAATATGCCAGATACAAAAGGACAAATAGTGTATATTTCCACTTACATAAGGTATCTAGATGATGCAAATTTATAAAGACAGGAGGAAGAATAGAGGTTACCAGGGGCTGAGATTACTTAATGGTTATAGAGTTTCTGTTTGGGATGATGAAAAAGCTCTGAAGATGGATGGTGGTGATAATTTCACAACCTTGTGAACATGTTTAATGCCACTAAATTGTACACTTAAAAATTTGTTAAAATGGTAAACTTTGTTGTGTGGGTTTTAATAAAAAGTTAATGTTGGCTGATTTTTAAATGTTTTTAAATGTAACCATTAGAAAATTTAAAATTACATACATGGTTCCCATGATCTTTCTCTTGGACACACGATGTCTAGCACAGATCTGGAAGAAGAGATGGACTCTAAACAAGGAATCACACTTCACAATGTCATAGAGGTTTGTTGCAATGTAATGCAGAGCTGAAGGTTAGAGAGAGGCTTCCTTAAGAAACACTTGCACTGGGTCCTTGATATGGTTTCGCTGTGACCCCACCCAAATCTCATTGAATTGTAGCTCCCATTATACCCACATATCATGGGAGAGACCCGGTAGGAGGTAACTGAATCATGGGGCAAGTCTTTCCCATGTTGTTCTCATGGTAGTGAATAAGTCTGACAAGATCTGATGGTTTTATAAATGGGAGTTTCCCTGCACAAGCTCTCTCTTGCTGCTGCCAAGTGAAAAGTCCCTTTGCTTTTCCTCTGTCTTCTGCCATGATAGTAAGGCCTCCCCAGTCATGTGGAACTGTGAGTCAACTAAACCTCATTTCCTTATAAATTACCCAGTCTCAGGTATGTCTTCATTAGCAGCATGAGAATAGACTAATACAGGTCTGGAGGATGAGTGGCAGTTAATTAGGCAAAGAAAGAGAGACAAGTGTCCCAGCCAGAACCAGTCTGTCCAAAGATGTGGTCCACTGGAGGAGGCTCAGAGGGGCAGAGGAGATAGAATGCAAATGATGCAGAGAGGGAAGAGGGAAAGTGAGGCAGAGAAGAGGTGGACAGGTCAAAGTGGAGAGCTGAGGATTCATCCAGAGGACAGTGCCACCTGCAATGTCATGGCACCAATGATCACCCCGTAAGAACCAAACCCACTGCATTTGAGTTGTAAACTTGTCTATGTCTTCAACTGGACAATGAAATCCTGCAGCTCAGGGACCACGTCTTGGTATCTTCCATGTTCTCATGCCATCTCAGCCCCTGGCACAAAATTTGCACCAATAATTATTTTACTAGCTTGACCTGAAGGAAGCCAATACAAGTGGGTCCCCCTAGCAGCTAACCTTTCCTAGCACTCAGCATGCCTCTGGAGCCTAAACATCAGGTTGTCAATGCCTCCAAAGAATATCTCTAAAAGGAGATGCTGTCAAACCTAGAGAGGAAGAACAAATGCAAAACTAAAAATATCCCTGCAGGTCTAAACAATAATTAAACCTTTGAAACTGATAAAAATCAGCAGGTAAGGTGGAACTAAACATGTTTAGATATTAGCAACAGAGATGTTCACGCTTAACATCATTCCATCCCGAGTTACCAGCCCTGTAGGGCAGTCTGATGCTGGAAAATAGGGCATCAATTCAAATTGTTTAAATGATTATTCTTTCCATATATCTTTGTTGAGTGCATTCTATGGAGCAGGTACTTCTGAGATGCTAGAAGGCTTGGTCAGCTTCTGGCCAATTGCATCTGTACCATAACTCCCCTCCTATATCTACAGTAACTCCTCTCATATGTAGCTGAATATCTTATTATCAAATGTTAGTGAGGAAACTAACAACTTTTTTCGAGACAGGGTCTCGCTGTATTGCCCAGGCTGGAGTGCAGTGGCACAATCATGGCTCACTACAGCCTCAACCTTGTAGGCTCAACCAATCCTCCTGAGTAGCTGAGGCTATAGGCATGCCCCACTACACTTAGCTAATCTTTTGTATTTTTTGTAGACACACGGTTTTGCCATGTTGCCCAGGCTGGTCTTGAACTCCTGGAATCAGGCAATCCATCCGCCTTAGCCTCCCAAACTGTCGGAACTACAAGCGTGAGCCACTGTACCATCAGAAACAAATATTTTTAAAGTACCTACTATGTGCCAAGAACTATGCTAGACATTTTGCCTGTACCACCTCATTTTAATTCTCACAGTAACACTGTGGGGTAGACTATTCTTCACGAAGTACATATGAGATTGTATGTTTTTTGGTTTTTGGGTTTTTTTTTTTTTTTTTTTTTTTTTGAGGCAGAATTTCACTCTTCTTGCCCAGGCTGGAGTGTAATGGTGCAATCTCGGCTCATTGCAACCTCCGCCTCCCAGGTCCAGGTGATTCTCCTGCCTCAGCCTCCTGAGTAGCTAGGATTACAGGCATGCACCACCATGCCCGGCTAATTTTGTATTTTTAGCAGAGATGGGGTTTCTCCATGTTGGTCAGGCAAGTCTCAAACTCCCGACCTCAGGTGACCTGCCCACCTTGGCCTTCCAAAGTGCTGGGATTACAGGTGTGAGCCACCACACCCACTGTGTTGTACCTGTCCTAAGCTACACACCTCCTAAGTAAACAAGCCAAAATTTGAACCCAGAGCTCCTCTTATTTCTCGATAAGGCAGAAGTGAGAAAAGTTCAAGTTGAGCAAGAAAATGAAGAAAATTGGGAAAGGATGCAGGGTAAGAATGGGATCAGGACATCCAGACCCACCCCTCACCTCACCCCATAGCAACATCCTGTGGGTAGAATGGGGAACTACACATAATAATGGCAAAAAGTGCTCATGTATTTCTAAAAGAAACAACAAAATAAGATCCATGGTGTTTAAAGATGAAAATGGTTTCACCAAGGACTGAACTTAATAAATATTTACTGAGCCCTACCCTATGCCAATCGCTGTCAGCATTCACTACCCAAGGGAAAAATAAAAATGACAGTGATTGTGGTTACCCTTTCTTGGAAAGGGTATCACGTGCCCAACACTATTCTAAATACTATATGTATATGACCTAATTCAACCATTACAATGGCACTATAAGGTGGTTATTCATATTTTCTTGATTTCATGGATGAAGGCCAAGTTGGACGTAGCTCCTGACCCCAAGGGTCCCATGGTGGAGTAGGGGGGATAAGGCACACAAGGAAGCAGCCTCAGTATCACGTTAACGCATTGATCAAGGTGTCAAGTAGCATGACAACAGCAATCGGGCGAGGGCTTAGATCCTGATTCACTTCTCCGAGCCTCTGTTTCCTCATCTATAAAATGGGGATAGTGTCACCCACCTCATAGGATTGTTTTGAGGGTCTAGTGAGTTTACACTTAAAAAATACCCATCCCAGTTTTGGTTCTGGCCCTGATAGGGCAAGCCCACCAAAGCCTACCCTTCCCAAAATTCTGGGGGAAAAAATGCAAAAGGCAACAACCTGAGGATTCCTACAAGTCAATGACAGTATGTGGGTAGAGCAGGGGAGTTCACATCTGAAGCATGGCCAATATGGCATTGGTGAGTTTCCTTCATCTCCCAGTTTTGGCCAAAAGGTAGGCAGGGTCTAGGAACTGTGCTTTGGAAATGAGGAGTAAAAACCTCAGAGTATCCCATATTTCTGGCCAGAGGACCAGGAAAGGAAGCTCTGTGAGTAGGAGAGTATAGGCAGAATTCTTGGGGAGGGGGGTGTGTGTGTCTTTTCTCTCCCAGTCATGCCCCAAGGTCAGCCAAGACACAAAACTACATTCATGACACAGAAATGGCACAGGCACCAAAGACCCCAAAAGACATCCCATTCCTTTGGACCAAGAAGCTCAGAATGAAAGCCAATGTTATGTGAATAAGGTAAGGAAGAATACATGAGATTTTTTTTTAATTTTTTAAATAATTTCAACTTTTATTTTGGATTTATGGGTACATGTGCAGGTTTGTTACAGGGGTATATTGTGTGATGCTGAAGTTTGGGGTACGAATGATCCCATCACCCAGTGACATGGTCTGGCTGTGTCCTCATCCAAACTCACCTTGAATTGTAATAATCTCCACGTGTCAAGGGTGGGACCAGGTGGAGATAATTGAATCATGGGGGCAGTTTCCCCCATACTGTGTCTTATGGCAGTGAGTAAGTCTCATGAGACTTGATGATTTTGTGAATGGTAGTTCCCCTGTACAAGCTCTCTTGCCTGCTGCCATGGAAGACATCCCTTTGCTCTTCCTTCATCTTCTGCCATGATTGTAAGGCCTTCCCCAGCCATGTGGAACAGTGAGTCCATTAAGCCTCTTTCCTTTATAAACTACCCAGTCTCATGTATGTCTCTATTAGCAGCACGAGAACAGACGAATACACTCAGGTAACTAGCACGATACCAAATAGAAAGTTGTTCAGCACTTACACCTTCCTGCTCTCTCCCATCTAGCAGTCCCCAGTGTCTGCTGTTTGCATCATTAAGTCCATGTGCACCCAGGGATTTTTTTTTCTTTTCTCTCACCATTTTACCTCCAATGAGAGGGCCAGTCATTCAGGTCTGTACAACAGGGCAAGAGGCTGAAACTCTGATAGAACCCCATCTTTTTGGCCAAAAGAACTGGAAAAAGAGGCCCCTGAAAGCCAGAGAATGTGAAAGTTATCTCCAAAAGAAAACAGCTGGAGAAGGAGAACCCTAATCTGTGTGTGAAATGCTGCCCACACTCAGAATAAACCCAAAAGCAGCATAGCAAAGGCTTTAGGAACTCAACTGGCATCAGACCACCACCTATAGAAGGCAGGACAGAACTGACAGTCTGAATCTAACCAGACTGACTCGCTGCTTAAGAAAAACGAAATGAGCAAACCAAAATCAATATATTCTCCAGAAGGAAACCCAGAGTCTCACAAAAATATTCGAAATGTCCAGGAGATACTCGAAAATTGTGTGGTAAGCCAAAGACTGGGGAAATCCTGACCAATTTTCAAAGGCAAAAGCAACCAACAGGTGGCAACAGTGAGATGACCCAGATGTGAGAATTACCAGACAAAAACTTTGAAGCAGGCATTATGACCATGCTCCATAAGATAAGGGTAACCACTCTTGAAATGAAAAGATAGCAATTCTCATAGAGAAACAGAAGCTATTGCAAAAGAACCAAACGAAAATTCTGGAATAGAAAAATGCACTATCCAAAATTCAGTGAAAAATGTTCTCATTTACTGGATGAGCGCAATATCAAAATAAAGATGACAAAGGAAAAGAGTCAGTGAATGTGAAGTTAGGTCAACAGAAATTATCAAATCCAAAGAAAAGAGAAGAAAAAAGATTAATTTTTTTAAAAAAAACCTCGGCCAGGCGCAGTGGCTCACACCTGTAATCCCAGCACTTTGGGAGGCCAAGGTGGGCGGATCACGAGGTCAAGAGATCGAGACCATCCTGGTCAACATGGTGAAACCCCGTCTCAACTAAAAAAATACAAAAAAAAATAAGCTGGGCATGGTGGCATGCGCCTGTAGTCCCAGCTACTCGGGAGGCTGAGGCAGGAGAATTGCTTGAGCCTGGGCGGCGGAGGTTGCAGTGAGCCGAGGTCGTGCCACTGCACTCCAGCCTGGCGCCTGGTGACGGAGTGAGACTCTGTCTCAAAAAAAAAAAAAAAAAAAGCCTCAAGGAGCAATGAGACAATATCAAAAGATGTAACATTCATGTCAGCGGAGAATCAAAAAGGATTGACGCAGAATAAAAACAACAAAAAACAAAACAACACATAAAGGCATCATGGCGGAAATGGCCCAAATTTTGTGAAAAACATGAATTCACAAATTTTAAAAGCTCAGGATATCCCACACAGGATAAATTCAAAGAAAACCATGCCTAGACACATCCAAGTCAAACTGTTGACAGCTAAAGATAATCTTGAAAGCAGCCATTAAAAAATAATAATTTGCATTATAAATAAACGGACAACAATTTGAATGACAGATTTCTTACCAAAACTATGAAAGCCAAAAGTTAGTAGAACATCTCTTTTTTTTTGCATATTAATTGTGACGTTTATTCCATTTTAACAACATTCAAAAAAGAAATATATTTTTTTCAACCATATTTTCCACTTTTTACTAAGCAGACATTGAAGCTGTCCCACTTACATATTACCCATGATACTAACATATTTTTTATTTTTTTTAATTTTTAAAACTTTTCTTTTAGGTTCAGTGGTACATGTGCAGATCTGATGTACAGGTAAACTTGTGTCATGGGGCTTTGTTGTACAGATTATTTCATCACTCAAGTACTAAGCCTAGTACTCAACAGTTCTTTTTTCTCATCCTCTCCCTCCTCCCAGCCTCCACCCTCAAGCAGATCTCAGTACCTACTTAGAACACTATCTTTTGGCCAGGCATGATGGCTCATACCTGTAACCCCAGCACTCTGGCAGGCTGAGGCAAGTGGATCACCTGAGGTCAGAAGTTTGAGACCAGCCTGACCAACATGGTGAAACACCATCTCTACTAAAAATATGAAAATTCCCTGGGAATAGAGGTGGGCACCTATAAGCCCAGCTACTCAAGAGGCTGAGGCAGAAGAATTGCTTGAACCCAGGAAGCGGAGGTTGCAGTGAGCCAAGACCGCACCATTGCACTCCAGCCTGGATGACGAGTGAAACTCCGTCTCAAACAACAACAAAAATCTTTAAAGACATTCTCAAATAAGAAAAACTAAGAATTCAGCACCAGCAAACCCACTTTAAAAAAAAAAAAAAAAAAAAGCTAAAGAATATTATTCAGCTTAAAGAAAAATAATACAAGAGAGAAACTTAGAACTTCAGTAATGAAGGAAGAGCAACAGGAACAATATCTAAAAAACTGTAAGACTTTTTCTTCTCTTGCATTCTTTAAAACATGCAAGATTGGTAAACACAAAAATCTTAATATTAGAAGAGGACCCTTTCAATGCCTGTCAATGTAATACATATGACAACTTCAACATAAAAGAAAGAGAGCAAAAACTCAGATGAAAATAGACTTAATAAACCGTAACATTATATTTTTTCTCATGTACCTGATATCTAAGACAGTGAATGGCTTACGGCTTGCTCTTTCACAGGGAGGGAATTTTTCCAGCCACACGTGAGACCTCAGAATATCCTCAACATCAACTACTATGTCTGTGACTTTATGCTAAGCACAATATAAAGACCTAGTCCCTGCCACAAATGCTTATAATCGGAGGCTGATTATATGAATACAAATAATCAATGGAATTAAAAAAATAATAAATGGGTTTTAATTACGTATATCAGTTCTCAGCGCAAATAACAAGCATCCTTCCCAGATTATCTCATCTGAGTTAGTCCCTACCCCACTACTCTCTACCCCTGCCTCTCCACTTACCACAAGTTTAAAATGTGTATTTATGTGTTAATTTGATCACTGCTCTTCTCCCTCAGAGACTGTAAGGTCTGTGCAGATCAATATGGTCTTGCTCAATCTTGCCTCTGCAGCATCTTGTAGATACTAGGCATAGAATGTGTACTCAAAGGTGCATGGAATGAATGAATAAATGGGTAAATGAGAGATAAGAAGAAAGCCAGTAGGCCAGGCATGGTGGCTCACATCTTAATCCCAGCATTTTGGGAGGCCAAGGCCAGCAGATCACCTAAGGTCAGGAGTTTAAGACGGGCCTGGCCAACATGGTGAAACTCTGCCTCTACTAAAAATACAAAAATTAGCCAGGCATAGTGGGGCATGTCTGTAATCCCAGCTACTCAGGAAGCTGAGGCAAGAGAATTGCTCGAACCAAGACCTGGGAGGCAGAGGTTGCAGTGAACTGAGATAGCGCCACTGCACTCCATCCTTGGCAACAGAGTGAGACTCCGTCTCAAAGAAAAAAAGAAAGCCAGTCAATTGGTTGGCCAAAGCAAAGTGCAAATATAGTTTAGGGGTGGAAGGGTGAGTAAACCATGTGGCTAGGCACAAGAAGGAGCTTTCAGATGAGCAAAACCACTGGACTCACCAAAAAAGACTAACCAGAAAGACTGCGTGATCTCCCCCAGATTTTTGTTAACAGGATGAACTACCATCTGTCTCAGATAGATGAAGTGGAGTCAAACTACACCACACCAGAATATTCTTAAGATACCTTTGCCTCAATAATAAATACTTGCTCTGTGTAATCACCCTTTGAAACTGTACATGGGAAGGAAGCCATTTTAAAGGAACAATTTCTAAATACTTCACTAGCTACAAAAGTCAGACCATGTCTATGGAATGGGAACCAGAAAAGAGAAGTCTTGGGAAGAGATGGAAAATGAACAGCTGCCTTCCTGCTGCTGTCAGGCAGAGATGATTTGACTTGTTCTAGGAGGTTCCAGGGCTCAGAGCTAAAACCAAGAGGAAATTAAAGGAAAACAGATTTAGCTTACTGTAAGGCAAAAGCTAATAGTTACCAAGATTGCCTCTGAAACAAAAGAAATGGATGACCTCATAAGGTCAGCAACTCCCTGTATCTAGAAGCCTTGGAGGAAAGGCTGAATAACCAGAAATTTACAGAAGATAACATCAAATTATCCACTTGACAGGAGATTGGACTAGATCTGTTTTCCAAACATAGCATATGAGTACCATAGGATATGAGTCCTGAAAGCAAATCTGAAAAAGACTGTTTGCTATAACCCTTCACTGGAGATTAACAAAGCATATTAGCATATTAAAGGCTCTGACAAGTCCTGCAGAGTAGGACTTGAGCTCCAATGTTGTACAGAACACTTTTTTGAGACGGAGTCTCACTCTATCACCCAGGCTGGAGTGCAGTGGTGTGATCTTGGGTCACTGCAACCTCTGCCTCCCAGGTTCAAGCAATTCTCCTGCCTCAGTCTACCAAGTAGCTGGGATTACAGGTGCCATACCACCAGGGCAGGCTAATTTTATTTTATTTTTGTATCTTTAGTTGAGATGGTGTTTCACCATGTTGGCCAGGCTGGTCTCAAAATCCGGACCTTAAATGATCCACCGCCTTGGCCTCCCAAAGTGCTGGGATTATAGGCGTGAGCCACCTCACCTGGCCTCCAGAACACATTTCAAATGACCTGGACTAGAAGATAACACTGACCTTCTCAACTTGAACATTCTATGATTCTCTCTCCATTCACAAGAAAGCTCTAGGCCCATGGATCTCAAACTTGAGCATGTATTTGCATTCCCTGGAGAGCTTAGTAAAACAATCTTAGGCTCCACCCCTACGTTTCCCATACCCTGGATCTGGGGTGAGGTCTGAAATTTTGCATTTGCAACAAGTTCTCAGGTGGTGCTGTTGCTGCTGGTCCAGTGATTCATTTTGCAATTTGTCGAGACTTTGAGATGAAGAACTTTCAGGGTTTTAAAAACGAAGTTGCTAAACTTCATACATCTCACTGCGAATTAGTCTCCAAGCACCTATAATTCTGACCTTTCCTTCTCACTCCATAAAGCGGTAGGTGGATGTCTTTTGTAAGGCAAAAGAGAAATCAAAAGAGAAATCTGAAGTAGATACATTCCGCAAAGCCCTCTCCCTGTCAGTGATTGTGACCAGAGAAGACCCAGGTGGCATGATTAGGGGAGGCTGCGTGGAGCCAGCTTTGCTCAGACCTCTCAGATTCTAATTCAGGCACATACTTACTTTTCCCCCAGGCATCCTCTGAGATCTCGCACCTCTGTTGTCTCATTTATCCACCAGGGCAACTTTGCAAGGCAGCTACCATGATTCTCTTTTAATTGGTGGCAAAACTGAGACTCAGAGAGGCAAAGTAAGTTGGCCAAGGTCACGGAGCAGAAAGAAACAGAGCTAGGGTTTGAGCCCAGATGAGTTAAGCCCATGTTTGGATCTTTTTCGACGACATGACTCTTCCTGCCAACTTGTGTGCCAGCCTCTTTCCTATCTTTCAGTTCCTCCCTACCCCTCAGAGTGTTCAAAACTGCTTGAGGGAAGCCCCTCCTCTCTACCGATTCCTTCTGTAAGAATCCCATTCAGTTGCACAAAGCACTACTGAGTGTCAGGTACTTGGAGACACAGCAGGAAACAAAACAGACAAGGTCCCCATTCCTGCCGAGCTCACAGCAAAATTAGGTAAACAAGCTGCCGCAGTAACCCCAGCACTGCAATCCCAGCACTTTGGGAGGCAGAGGCGGGCAGATCACAAGGTCAGGAGTTCGAGACCAGCCTGGCCAGCATGGTGAAACTGTCTCTACTAAAAATACAAAAATATTAGCCAGGCATTGTGGCATGTACCTGTAGTCCCAGCTACTAGGGAGGCTGAGGCAGGAGAATTGCTTGAACCCGGCAGGTGGAGGGTGCAGTGAGCTGAGATGGCATCACTGCACCACACCGTGAGTAACAGAGTAAGACTCCATCTCAAAAAAAAAAAAAAAACGCAGGTAACAGACAACTCATAAAGCCTGCAAAGTATTGTCCACACACAGACACACAGCATGTCTGGCTGGTCAGAAGGGTTTCTGGGACATGACATTTTTGCTAAATCTTAGAGGTATCTGGAGGAAGACACACTGCACCCTGGACCAACGCCCTGGGCTGACCCTCCACTATCATACCTGGACCCCCGCCAAGCTCCCAAGATTTCCAAACTCCATATATAGCACTGCATTCCACTCCACTGCATGGGACCAAAGCGTAAGAGTTGTGAGCCCCAATATCTGAGACAGGTCTTAACCAATTTAAAAAGTGTATTTTGCCAAGGTTAAGGACATGCCTGTGACACGGCCTCAGGAGGTCCTAACAACATGTGCCCAAGGTGGTCGGGATACAGGTTGCTTTTATGCATTTTAGGGAGACATGAGACATCAATCAGCATGTGTAAGATGTCTGTTGGTTCCATCCAGAAAGGGGTACAACTCTAAGCAAGGGGCAGGTAGATGACAGACAAAAGGTTGCATTCTTTTGAATTCAGTCTGGCGCTGTGAATCCGCATTTTTACAAAAATAGGGCAAAGGAAGCAATCAGATATGCATTTGTTTCGAGTGAGCAGAGGGATGACTTTCCCTCCCGCACCTGTGAAGATGAGCTATCCGTTTATGTTGCCAGGGTGAAATTCAACAGAACTGTTTTAGGGTAGAGATCTTGAAGCCCACAGGGAATTTCCTCGTGGGCAAACTGTGAGAGAGGTATGTCACTTTTTTATCTTTGTAGCTATCTTATTTTGGAATAAAATGGGAGGCAGGTTTGCAGTGTAACTTTTCACTTCGCTTAGTGATTCTAGTAGCCCACGGTTTATTTTTCTTAAACAGAGTAATCCTTGATAAATCTCCTTCCCTCCCACCCCACAGTAAGACCCATCCACGCTAACCTCTGTGCACATTCCTGGAATCCATCTATTCTGTCCATCAGCACTGCTGTGACCCAGTCCCAGACACCCTCATCTCACACCTGGACAACTGCAGCAGCCTCCCAACTGGTCTCTCTGACTCCCCTCTAGCTCCTCTATAACCCATTTGACTAGAACAACAGATCTTTTATAACCATGTATCAGACCTTCACTCCCCTCCTGTAAACCTCAATGGCTCCCTATTACTCTTAGAATCCAAATTCTTTCTAATTGCCTGCAACTCTCCCTCATCACAGCACAGCCCACCTCTCTCCACCTCGCCCACCTCGACCATGCCCCATCTCTCATCTCCTGATGCACAGACCTTCCTTTATTTGAGATAGGGTCTTGCTCTGTCATCCAGGATGAAGTGCAGTGGTGTGGTCTTGGCTCTCTGCAACCTCTGCCTCTCGGGTTCAAGCGATTCTCCTGCCTCAGCCTGCTGAGTAGCTGGGACTAAGGCATATGCCACCATACCCGGCTAATTTTTGTATTTTTTAGTAGATACGGGGTTTCAATATGTTGGCCAGACTGGTCTCGAACTCCTGACCTTGTGATCTGCCTGCCTCAGCAACCCAAAGTGCTGGGATTACAGGCGTTAGCCACCACGCCTGGCTGACCTTCCTTCTCTCCTTTAAGCCCACCAACTCACCCCAGGACCTTGTCACTTGCTCCTCCCTATCTGCAAAGCTTTTCCTCCTCCAGACCCTTCAGGAGCTTGCTTCCTGTCACAAAGATCCTTAGCCTACATGTTACCTTCTCAAGGAAGCATCCCCTGACCTCCCAGTCACTCCTGATTATATCAAAGATGCATTTTTTTCCACAGCCCTGAGTCATCCTCTGATATTTTCCAGTTTATTCATTGACTATCTGTCTCCCCCAACTGGAATATAAGCTCCTTAAAAGCAGAAAGTTTGTCTATCTTGTTTACTGCCTAGAATGGAGCTTGTTACATTATAACAGATTCTCGAATATTTACTGAGTGAATGAATGATTGGCAAGAAAAACCAAACAGCTCAGTGGGATTGGAACATCCAGTCTGTGGAAATGACACTGAGGGGTTTTCAGCCAAGGAGTGACATGATCAGAGGTACTTTCTACAAAGGTCACTCTGGCTGCTGGAGGAGGTGGGAGGGGGGCAGAGGCATATACCAACTTGAAAGACATTTGAATGGGACATGGTGATGAGTGAGGCATGGAGGAGGCTGAGGAACGGAGGCATCAGCGATTCAAAAACTCCACTGCAGTCCATGCTACACTGGCCAGATCCATGGACTGTGTTGCAACAAACATCAACATTTTAATTCACTAACTAAATGCACGCTGTGTATTTCAGAACCAGAAACGTCTTTTCTACTTCTCTCTCTCTCTCTTTCTCTCTACTCCCAAAAGATGGATTACACAGCACTATGTCCACAATGAGTGACCTCTGTATAAATACACGGGGCTTCTAGAAGGTGAAAGATCTGGCATTCCCTCCGTAAGATGCAAAGAGAGCAATGATTAAGCAATTGCAGTTGTGGACAGGCGCAGTGGCTCATGACTGTAATCCCAGTACTTCAAGAGGCCAAGGCAGGTGGATCACTTGAGCTCAAGAGTTTTGAGACCAGCCTGGGCAACATGGTGAGACACAGTCTCTACAAAAAAAAGAAAAAATTATCTGGGCACAGTGGTGTGTGCCTGTCCTGTAGTCCCAGCTATTCGAGGAGGCTTGAGGCAGGAGGATGGCTTGAGCCCAGGAGGTCGAGGCTGCAGTCAACCGAGATCATACCATTGTACTCCAGCCTGGGTGAGAGTGAGACCCTATCTCAAAAATTAAAAAAAAGAATTGCAGTTATGGAGTCAAACAGAGCTGGTTATGCTACATGCAACACCTGGGCACGCTGCTTAGCTTTCGGGCCTCAGCATCTTTATCTGTAAAATAGGGATATTGGGAGCCTCTATCTCAGAGGATTCTTGCAAAATTGCAAGGGATCCTACACGCAAAGTGTTTAGCGCTGTGCCAGGCAGAGAGTAAACCACGAGAGCTATTATTAGGAATCTGTCACCTAAATCAACTCAGCAGCCTCTCCCAGCCCCTCGGCCCCTGCCCCTCTGGTTCTGTCCCTCTGTCTGAATCATCCTACTCCATGTCTTCACTGCTGATTGGCTGCTATTTCTCCAGATCTGGGATATGTCATAATGTGATTGATTCACCCAATCATAAAAATAACCAGTTATTTTGATGTGGGCTGCGTCATCCCTAAAAATAACTGAGCACTGTGGAAGTGAAGGCACCAAGGCAAATGTTGGTTTGCATTGTGAGTGCACACACACCAACATGCACATACACACAATATGCACACATACACACCAACATGCACACACCCTCACACCAAAAACACACCAACATGCACACTCACACCAAGATGCAAACATACATATACACTATATGCACACACACACTCATACCAACATGCACACACACACCAACATGCACACACATACACACACTATGCACACTCACACCAAGATGCACACACTCATACCAACATACACACATCCATACTCACACCAACATGCACACACACCAACATGCACACACCAACACACGTACACCAACATGCACACACACCAACATGCACATACACACAATATGCACACATACACACCAACATGCACA